>VWZF01003493.1:0-14158 GCA_013396755.1 Sclerurus mexicanus | reverse complement strand
AAAAAAAAAAAAAGTCAAAATATCTCAAACTGAGAGAGGAGACAGGCTTAAGAAAAGAGAGCTCTTTGGAAAGGTGACCTTGGAAGTCTAAGCAGACAGACTGGCCTAAGCTCTCTGTTCAGGGAAACAAAGAAATCATATCTACCTGCTGATGGTAATGACAATAATAGGTAAAAATATCTAAACCCCAAGCCCCAAGTAATTCCATCATTACATGTCTTTGATATAATCGGATATTTTTGCATTATTTAGGAAAAAGACTGCAATGGTTTGTAATTCAGAATCAGAGATTATCTCACTAAGGCTTTTTTTTTTTTTTTTCCCCACATCCAAAGCTCTACTGGAACAAAAAACTTTGAGTCCTGGAAGCCACTTAGCCTCCTAGAAAGATTGAGGTGGCCAGCATTTCCCACTTCCAAGAGCCACATGGCTTCTGCTCACTCTGCCCGGTTGCCACTGCTCTGGGCAGTGATGCAGGGCAGAGAGGATACCTCCAGAATACGCTGCCACTGCCATCACTGCCAGGGCTTGCCAGGCCAGTGGGGAATGTCCTTTGCTGTCAACTGTTTTGGAAGCTGGAAGTGTATGAACAGGGTGCACCGCCTGCTGGGAGGTGATGAAAGAGACTACATCAATTGCATGATGGAGTCAGTAGCAAGTGTTTGCCACACTGCCCAGCACTGTGCTGGTGCAGCAGGTTTGGGAGAGTGCACCAGCTCTTGGCATGGATCCAGTCAGCCCTGGTTGTGTGAGGCAGAAACGAAGCCTGGGAGACTTGGAGCTATTTTTCTTAAATAAAAGGGAAGGTTTCCATAGAAACTTCTCTTTTATTTTAAACAAATTTAAAAGAGAAATTTAGCAAACTATAAAATCAAGCTTCCAGAGCCCAATTTAAGCTATTCCTTATTGATTGCATTACAAATGAACATAAAAGCCTGCAGCCTGGAACTGACAGCAAGAGACAGGCTTCTGCCAGCTCCCTGGTTCCTTTCATCAGTGCATAACCTCTATTAGTTGATAGTGGCAGTGACACACACTTTCCAGCACCTCCATTTTATAAAAGGAGCTTTCTTAGAGCATTTCATCTAAAGGCTCTTTGTTAATGAAAACACATCTCTTGGACTTAACATGCAGTGCAGGCATCACCCTTATTCTGAACATCCCTTACTTTAAATTCACTTATTTACAAACAAGCAGAGCAGATGCAAAATGCACCTCTACACTACATTTCCCATAATATCAAAATGAAGCAGTGAGGGTCCACGTGCCTTTGCCAACTGGAGATGTGGGAAATGGTATCCCTCCCTAGCAAGTATCTACTGCAGGAGTGAGTGGATCCAGAGAAACCAATTAAATAAGCATCTTGAACTCAAGCAAACATATGGTTTACTTCAACAAAAGCATAATAAAGTATCCTTTTGACAATCATTAAGTTTTGCACATATTTATTTTAAAGCCACATCCAGTTTCCCTCCCTCTCTGTTGCAAAGGAGTGGTTTGTCCACTTAAAGAAACATCATCAAAGCTATTGGCAAAAGCAGGGTTTAATATGAATTTGTGAAAATGCAACTTTACAGTTTGATGGCAAGGTTCACTCTATTACTTAAAGCATACAAAGGAAGATCAAATTAGAAGCAATTTGGAATGATTTTCACGGAAGCCCGGGAATGCAAAAGGGGTAAGGGTGCAAAGAATTTTGGATGCAAAGATAGGGGTGCAAAAGCATTTAGCAGCACTTTTAACATTTAAAAAGCAATTTGATGGGGTTCATTACAATTGGAACAATGACTTAACTATAGATTTGAGATGGTAACATTCATACCATAATAAAATCACACACAGGTAAAGCAATGTGTACACCTATTTCTTTGTGTGTAAAGGTACCTATAAAAATACCTCTTGGGTTCTCTGAAATACATCAAGTCCCTTTAAATCTCATAACAGCAAGGGTTGCACCTCCAGAACCACGGAAATGGGGCAGGGAGGTATCAGCTCAGGCCTCATCATCAGTGACAGTTCTTGGCGTACTGCAAACTTGAGGGTTTGTGAACTGCAAGAAATGTTCCACTCAGAGCAAGGTGCTGGTGCAGTCAAAGAGCCTCTCTTAGGACTGCTGTTTATAGGGTCGCAAGATGATTGACTTTGGTCATTAGTAAGTTTTCATCCTGGCCATAACCCAAGTCAGTAACTGCTGTGTTTTTTTCCCCCAAAATGCAGTAACAACCATTCCACTTGGGCTACAATAGTGCTACTCCATTGAGGCCATGATTCAGGTAAATGGTTTATCAAAGCTACAGAGGATAATTGCTTATCCTTTGTTTCCCACCTGGGTTGGGCAGCTGATGTTTCTGATTGTTTCTACCTTTACCATGCAAGAACTCCTGGTATGATCAGGGAGTGTTTCACAGACCAGGAATGCTTTACTGCTCAGTTGGTTTGGTCAAGGCTTGTCAGGAGCTTCTGAGATCATAGAGCAGGCCTGAGAATGGGGTGGGAGTGGGATGCGCCACCACAAAGGCACTGCTTTCTTTACTACCTTCATATAAAAATGGTTAAATTTTCATTAAAGACACAAATTTTCATTAAAGACATGATGGACTAATCCATGACAGACGTGGGCACATAGTCCTTCAGTGACCTATCAAAAATGTTCTTCTGTTTTTTTTTTTGTTCCAGAGGAAAATTAAAAAAACACATGCTCTATGAAAGAGGGGCTGCTTTTGATCCCAGAATGACCCAAATATTGGAGGTTAGTACATTTGCCCCTATAGTGCTGGATTGCATCTGTTCTGACAAAAGAGGACTCCAAATTTGAGTCTCCGTGAGTGACACAGCACTCAGTAAGCTGAAAGGGCAGATGGCACAACCCCTCAGCTGCAGAGGATGAGTGAAGGATGGGATTGCCTGTACAGCCAGTTCTTTGTAATTTGGCACTGCTATGCTTCTGCTGCTCTCTTCCCTTCATCTTGTGAAAGGACCCTGAAAATTGGAAATATTCCCACTTTTTACAAGGATAAAACAAGATACTGGTCTGAACATTTCTTTTTCTTTCACTTTATTTTAAAGCTGGACTTATACCCTAGAAGTCTGCTACCAGGTTTTTGATGTGAGAATAGCTGGAAAAAACTGAAAGATGGAATAGAAAAAGTGTAAAGGAAGTTCCGGTGGTACATGCTACCTGTATATCCCTGTTCAGGAGGAACTATCTATCTGTCTATCATGAAAACAGCCAAGTGGATTTAACATCTCAGAAAAAAGATGTGCAATTCAATCTGCTCTTCTTTCACTTTTTTGTCCTGTGTGGGCTTAAAGCTTGATTCCAAGTTATAAAAGATAGAACAGGTTGAAAATCACATATGCTGACTCACTGTGGATTGTTACAAGTAACTTAATAGCTTAGTCATCTTACATAGAGATACATTTGCAAAAATATTGAAATCTGGGAACAGGAATGAAGTGTAGAAGAGCATAAATGCTCTTGTAGTTTTCTGAGATGCGTGTTTTGATTTTCATCTGATATCTGACAATTATAAGAAAAGTACTGCCTCAAATATTGAAAAACAGCAATGATTCAAAATAACTTTTTGATTTCATTTCCATTTTGAAATGAAAAAAGACACCCTGAAAAAGAAATGTTTTCCGACATTTCAATTACATCTCACATAATTACAATTTAAACCTATTGACACAGGTAATATCTTTTGCAAAAAGTAAAAATTATAATAATCAGACTCTCAATATTTTTAGCCATTTGGTTTAAAGTTAGGAGTCAGTAGGAAGTGGACATAAAGTTATGAGCAAAGATATCTTCATGGTTTCAGTACCAACCAACATTTATTTAAAGATTCTGTTGGCTTCAAGTACTGTTTGTTAAACTGCAACAATTAACAGAATATTATTTTTTCTTGTTGCTGGTAGGTATCTCTGTATTTTACTCATTCCTCACCAATTTAGGTACAAGCATGTTTTCATTATCAGTTTGTGCCTAGGAGTCCTGGCTAAGTGTGAGATCATGTGCTCACAGGCATTGCTTCAGAAGACATATGGGTATTACATAAAAATAACTTCTTTCTACATTTTCACTCCATCTGTAGTTACATGAAAAGAAGATGAGCAAATGATCTTCATATGGGTTATCTTTAGATGATTAACATTTATTTTCAACTGGACTTACTGAATGGCATGTTCTACTGATGCAAACAAGATAAATAACGTGTTAGGTCACTTGCTGACTGGACATTGGGTGGTGTACAGATAACAGGCGGGCTGGATGCTGCTCTTATAGCCACCCAGGAAGATCAACGTTTGAGAGCAAAACAGCTGGACATCGGTAGAAACACTGAAAGTAGTTCCAATGAGTACCTTTAGTGTTTCAGCTGGAGGAACTCCTGAAGGTGCTATGTATTAGTGTTATATAAATATCAAAGAGGATCATTTCATATTTGCTCATAACACATTTCAGTATGTAGACTTGCACAAAGAGAATATTTTAGAATACTTATATATTACTATTACTATTATTAGTTTGTTTAGTTGTTCTACAAAAATGGAAAAATATATATATTTAGAGCACTAAGTTTAAATAAGATGCAACAATAAGCAGTAGCAAAAAAAGAAGAAAAAGGTAGAGAAGGATACAAAAATATCTCTAAACAGGTCATTTGGATATATAGTTTAGGCAAACACACATCTTGCATTGGGTTTTCTTCGCTGGTTGTTTTTTAAGTTCCGTCCCTTGGCATAAACCTTTGCTTTGGAAATGTCTCACAATTTTGTTCCCTGCAAATCCTAACCCCTGCCAATATTCCTCACACAAGGCAGAATTAATCCCTTGGAAATGAAGTGAGAAAAAGTAGGCTAAGATTATGGAAAAATATTAGCAGTAGTAGAGAAGTTAGAAGCACACTTAATATTTTGTCATTTCTGGATTTAACTTTTCCTATGAACTGTTTTCTTTAAAAAATAGATGACTACTATTATCAATCTTTGCTGTCAGAGAGAACCGTGTGCACACGCTCAATATATTAGGATCTGAATGAATGGCTCATAAAAATCAGATAAAAGAACAGATGCTAATAATTTATTTAAATATAGCCTTCTTGAAAAGGTTAACTTGTCACATTTCATCTTCAGTCGTAAACTCCCTATTTTTATAATCAGCAATATTGACTACCTGCTTTTCCTTTTATTGGACAGGAAAGAACACACAGTAAGTATTGAAAATATTCTAAAAATGGAGCCTTTCTCCACTTGTGGAAAGTGCTGCCTTGGCAATTATGGAGAAAGTTCTTAACGTGTACAAAGACACTGTAGTTAAGCCATTCCTGCCAGCTCACATTCCTTTATTTCTGCCTCTTAGTTCAATCCATTCAAACCCTGTCCCTCTAAAACTACTGCATGCTGAAAACAAATTTCAAACTACTATTAGAGTTGCTATACATTAAGTGCTCCTGAACTGTCCTGACATTTTATTTGCCTTCAGGTTATCCTTCAGACAGACCTTTTGATCATTAAGATTTTACAACATTTGAGTACAAAAAGTCTGAAATAAACTGTGCTACTCAATTTTAACTCCTGTATGTCACTTTTCTGGGAGAGCATCCTCTTCTACACTGTTAAATGCATGGTACTAGTAGGTGGTAATGTTTACTTGTGTAGTGTCTATGTGCTTATTAGTCCAGAGGTATGTGCCACATCTCTCTCTCACCAGTCATCAATAGTCATTTATTAGGGCTGGGTTTGAGGAAACAGAGCCCACAGTGAACTAAAACCCTCAGAGCAACTAATTGTTGCAGGGAAAGAAAGGGAGATGGGTATGGCCACCTTCATCTGTCTCAAGGTATTCAAGAAATTTCCAGTGTGTGCGTGAGCCTGGGAGGAATGGTGAGACTGCAGAGCATTTCCTCATGAAACTTTACAGTAATGCCTCAGAAAGATTAAGGAAATTGGCTTCTTTCCAGACTTCATTTCTTAGAACAAAAAGTACCTCCCTCCAGCACTAAGACTTGATTATGTCCTCAGATATGCACAGCACTGAAAAGAGAATAATTTATGCATTGGAAGGGCTAGCTGAGGCCTCCATGATGAACTGTTGTTCCTTAGGGATACTGTCTTCCGAAAAGTGGTACATTGTGCCAGTTATGCACAGTGCTTCTGCACTTAAATATTTCCTCAAATGCAGGCTAAGTTCGACCAGATGTAATGCTGTGTTCCTACATTTAATTTTTTTAAAAAATGCTTTCTGGGATGAGTAGAACATTTTTTTGTTCTCTAACTTATTTTGTACATAAAGGAATGCCCAAGATTTCTGGATGTGATTCTCTGACTACACCATTTCAACTAACCCAAAGTTCAAATACTAAATTCCAGCAGTATGCTGGAATACACATCCAATAGAAACTTAGACTAATAACTTAATATATACAAAAATCAATCATGCATGTATTGCCTTTTGTATTGCCTCAAAAGACACATATGGGAACTCCAGGCTCTGCTTGCCAACTAACAGGACTAAAGGATGTGGCCAACTGCATTCAGTCCATTCAGTCCAGCACCAGAAATATTTTTTTTGTAATAAGAAACAGAACCAGATTCATACATTTCCTAATAAAATTGACATGCTATTGTTTACAAGATGCCTTTTGAAAGTATTAAAATAGATATGATAGCATATATGTGTACCCAAAGATTATATAACAGGAATTTAATATATAAATATAGTAATTATAGCAATATCATATAAATATCATATGAAAATAAGTTGTCTGAGTGCTGCACCCAACAAAGCCTGTTTTCCATTAGATTTATCTTATGGTTGATGGACATTTTAGCTGAAGTATTCAAAGGCTGCAATATGAACTCACCCCTAATTAGGCAGCAGAGAATCCAATGAGGGGAGAAATGTAACTGAAAAAAAGGTTTTTGTTAGATTGTTCATTCTTACACAGGAGGAGATCAGCAAGGGGCACTAAGTTTGACTGAGTAGGAACTGTTCTTGTGTCTGATAACTGATAGTTATGAATAAAAGTTCTTAAACTTACTGTTTTCCTGTAGATTTCTGGATACCTACTAAGGTATGCTGACTTTACCTCTGCAGTTGTCCTTTTAGTGATGGTATTAGCACCATCTTTTTTCTGTCCTGTTTCAAGTTGTTTGCTTTCACAAATGGGCGGGAAGATATACTCAAGACTTCTATGAATGCAAGTTGAAGTTGGTAATTATGTTCAAAAGTTGCTAATGGGTCTCAGAGAGATATCCATGCACACATATAAACACTCATTATTTCAAATAACACAAATCCCATACCCTCAGAAATTTGACTCACAAATACATACAGATGCCAAACACACAGCACTTGGGTCTTTCTTAGTATTACTTTGGAATAGCTCTAGTTACAATCATAACACTGTTATGTTTACATTCAGAGCTGTAATCTAACATGATTTCATGAGAAAGTATTCTCCTCACTCAGAAATATTATTAATATTTGTGTATTAAATATTCATGTATACATGTATCTTTGCATGGCACTTTCCAGATATTAAAAAGAAAAGGTCTCTGTCCTCAAGAGCTTGCAGTCTAAATACCATTATTGTAAAAAGCACTTACCTCCTGATGAAACCTACTCTGAAACTATTTCTTTCCTATGGAAATGACCAGCTTCTCTAAGCAGTGCATTAGAATAGGAGTGTTTTTTCCTACATGGTGGGAATTTTTTCCTGATTCATAACATTTATTTTTATTATAGCTAAAGGTTTACAGATTTTTCAACCTAATTATATACTTGCATATTTACTCATTGAAGTGCTCACTTTGCTTGGTAGAGATCAGTAAATAATTTTGCTAGGAAGTTTAGTTTTTAAGGAAACTGTATGCATTTAAAAATATGCACATGAATTATGCATTATTAGGCTACCTTAAATTCTTTGAGCTGCAGAAATATTGTGCTTTGTTGTGCTGGAAGTGTGAACAGTGTTTCTTTTTTGAATACCCAAACTGCAATTTGGATTACTAGACAATCATACTTAGCAGATTCTTTAATTCATAAACTTACACAAATGGATAAATATAAATTCATCTTACAGTTGTGGTAACAGATGCAATGAGGGACATAAGTTATTGAATTGTATAAGGTCACAGAGCAGGTCAATGGCAGAGCAAAAGCAGTTTTCCTATGTAATCTCTTAGTTTTGGATTATTCTATGCATAAATTTGATCTCTTGGAACAATTTGGTAGAAAACATATCTTTTCATGAAAAAGATTACCTCATTTTTGTCCTTACTAAAATAAACAGTTTCTAAAAAAATGATTTCTTATTGTCATTTTCTTGCATTTTCTCTGAACATCATATTGCTTATTGTGTGTTAATTTAATTGACTAACTAGGCATTATAATGAATTGTTCTAACAAACACTATCTTTACTGTATAACTTCTAACATGTCAGGGAACTGCAAATTTGATAGGCAGTTTTTGAATCTCAGCTCTTAAGAGTGAATGTAATCTAAAATAGTTGTATTAAAAAGTTAAGCTCCCTGTATCAGCTTTTAAATAGTCCTTATACTGAAGTTTTTGCATGTAACTTTGTTACACAGGAGGCTGTTTGTGGGGCCTTTAGAAAATGAAACAGCACAGAGATGGAGAAAAACAGAAAGAGTTATTTGAACTGGGTGGAATGATGAGAAAGGCAAGCCCAAAAGTTTTGGCAAGGCTCTAGCTGAACTTTCCCAACCTAATTCAAGTCTAATTACTTCATCTCCTAAGACTTCCTTATTATTAATTCAATCTAAATATTGTCTTTATTTGCGACAAAAAACACACAGGCTGTTGGCAAGAAAAAGTTAACAACTAGCAGCTAGCAACCACTTTATTATTAGAAGACTTGTCTTTATGGTTTTCCTTATCTGTCCACGGGCACACATGCCACACTCTATTGGCCAGGCACTCCTGTCTGTGAGCCTTAGACCATCTTCTGATAGGTAATTCACATCTCTCCTCATGCTGGTAAGTCTCAAAACACATCTTGTTATTCACACTTGCTTTTCTCAGTTGTTTTTCTCCTTTCTTCTACTTTCCCAGCCCTGGTACAAGGCCATAGACATCCTCTCCTCTGCTTTCTCATGCTCACAGCTGCATCCTCTCAAGGTCAAAGCTGTCTTCAACCCAGTAATCTTCCACATTTATTTCTCCATCTTTCCTAGTTGCCTTCAGATTTTATTCATACATTTCAAAGATCAGTAGAATTTTCCAGAATGACATAGAAAGGTGGCCTAGAAAAAATTACAAAACTATCAAGTTATAGATCAACATACAGTATACTGCTGCAACTATATTCATGTGTATCCATGATCACAATAAATACAATGCAAACTGAGATCATCAATCATAATATATATTTAAATATACCATTTTTTGTTCAGTATAAAAGTATGTCTGCAATGAATAGAAGAATGGGATGAGTCAGACATTTTTGTTGCCAACACATGATAAAGCTAAACATAACAGCTAATGTGAAATACATTTATTTGCTCTCTGCTCTGTTTTACTTATTATAGTATTATGGTTCTTCTTTATTCTTATGCCTCATAATCCCTAGGGCACAACAATTCTTCAGAAGCCTTTTCTAGGCCAAGGAAAGTTATCCTTTCTGGCTTCAGATGGGTTCTGAAGTTCTGAAGCATATACCAATCTGTATATTGGTATTTCATTGCCTTCAGCCCAAACATCTCCAGTTTTATGTTACTGAGAATACTCTTCCTACGAGGTAATTTTAATGTAACACACATATACCTATGTTAGCCTGACATTCACTGTTCAAAAAGAAAGAAGTTATACATTGTGGAGCAGCATAAAAAACATTTTCAGGTATACAGATTTTCCTTAATACTTTGGAAAAAATTAATAATTCTGTTTAAGAACTATATTGCTACTCATATGTACTGTATTTGATGCTGAAGTCTGTATCCCTAGCCTTAAGTGTTGGGTTTGAGGGTTTAGGGTTTTTGGCGGGTTTGTTTTAGAATGGAAAATACCTATGAAGAACTGTATTAGCTTTTGAATTAGTTTTCTCTTTTTCATAACAGTACATTAGTAAAATTGTCCTCCTTATTTTAAAAGGATGAGAAATGAGAAAGAGTAGCACCTGTGGCTTCACTACAACAGATTCCATCATTTTCCATGGTTTCATTATGGTTTATGACTTTTTTTTCAGATGCATATGTTTAACTCTGGCCTGAGTTCAATTGTATCTGTATTAAGTTACTGAGCATGTGGTTCCAGATTCAGTCATCTAAGGAACTCCCGGTACAGTCAGAAGGAAACGGTCCCTTCCCAAGATGATTCAGATCTTTATGAAATAAGTGGTATTTACCTTTCTGCATGGGCTATACCAAGAACTTAAAGGAACCCAGTAAATGAACTTTGCTTAGAGAAGATAAAATCCACTCAAGTAGATCTTTCTGTTATGGAAAATCTTCAGTTTGAGAAAAATTGTCTTTCAATGATGAGATAGATGTGCTGATGAGAAGACAGAGCACTCTGTGCCATGTTTTTTGGGACATCATGGGGCTCATTTCTCCACCTCTGTAAAAAAAAATAAATAATGGTAGCTATCTAGCACTGGAACTACATGCCTGCTTAAAAAGCATGAGTTCTTGCTGAAAAGCTATACCTTCTCACTGCTTCCAGGACATATTTGAACTGCACTTGCTCAGTGTTTGGATGTGTGACAGGGGGAATTGGATGCAATCCCTACATTAGCTTGCTGATACTGTATGATTATAAGAATGGTTTTGCAAACTTTATTTAGAAAAATATGCTCCCCTGTTGTTTGCATGTAGTCTTAAATGACTGCAGAATTTAATCATTTTAAGTTCAGGAGGCAAGTTTTTCTTATTGAGTAAAATGCTGGTCTGATCTGAGTGACCATTGTGAAGTCCTGCACATGTTGTCTATCCTGCTCTTGTATTTCAGCCTAATAAAAAGATAAAAATACCAATCTAGAAGACTAATACCAGAAAATAACCTACACTTGACCTTAACCTAAGTCAAGTACTTAAAAATAAAACAGTTTTAATGATGTTTATTCTTCCAGGATTCTCCTGGAAGTCATACAGCCTTTAATCATATCCTGACAATACAATCTTTAATTATATTGGATACATAATCCTTAATTATGCTTACCAGGAATGCCTGACATAGGAAGACTGGGGCACAGGAAAGACATAGCACAGAATGACATTTTCCTAGTGGTCTATTAACAGGAGGAAAAAAAGAAAAAAAAAAAGAAAAAACTGGAAGGCTTAGCTGTTTAATAAAGCAGATGAATGTATGAATAGAAGTTAAATAGTAGCCAAGGCAGCTGAATTTACACAAAACAACAGAATTTCATTGTCTACCACGTGTTGACCTGTTGAAGGGCTTAAGTTAAAGTCACTCTTCAGTGATTTTGCAGACTGCTGCTTACTTTGTGTTTTTTATTCCAGACACTCATATGCAAGCACCAGGCCCAGGCATCATTTTCAGAGCTCAGGCTCTGATTTGCTGGTTCCTCTTTAGATCTAGCCTCCTAGCTTGCTCTGAGTTACACAGAATTCTAGTATCCACCTTTTCTTTCTCCAAATATACCTTTTTTGGCTGTTTGGTGTTTTGCCTTATTTAAAGAGACTGGCTAGTGATTAATGACTCAAACATTCAACCACCTGCAGCGACTGCTCAGGTGCTTTAAGAGACTGGACTATTGGTGCTCATGGCTCAGTCAGAGGGTGCTTTGCTGACAATGTGCAGACTGACCACTCAGGCCAGGGGCTGAAGGTCTGCACACCAACATCTCAGGGTACAAACTGACTGTTAAACAAGATAAGGAAAGAGGCAAAGGCTGAAAGGTGGGGTAGTGTTTCTTTTTCCTTACACAGATGACTCAGCTGTGGTAACTCACTGGAAACTTCACACCTAGTCTGAAGGTTTCCATCTCTCCTTGATCAGCCATAATGAGCTGTAATGGATTCAGCTGCAAGGACTGAAGAGGCAGCTGCAACATCTTAGAAGGTGTCAAAGATTCCTGAAGTATCCTGTAACTCACAGTATTACATCATCCAGTATAAAATGGCCCACCCCAGGAGAGGTACCAGAGGTGTTCCCACCCAACCTTGAGTGTATATAACTCTGTGTTTCAGGGCTTCCCTCCCCACCTGGGGTTTCTACCACCACCTTGATGGATCTGGATTGTGATTGCCACTTTGATTGATGAACACTGAAATTGCAACAACCAAGTCTTGTCACTGCATCCAACAAGCATCTTGTACTAGTGCTGCAGCCTCGTTCTAGTGCCATGTAAGTGTCTGCCAGTATCCAATCCCAGCTATCTGCCAACACTGACTCTGTGAGTATTCCTGCCAGGTTTTCTGGGCATGGGGAAGGTGAACCAGATGGAAGGGGAGCCACCTTGTCTCTGCTCTGTGCCCACTTGGTTTTTCTGAGTGGGGGAGACCAACCACCACTGTGATTTGGTCCTGTGGGTGGAACCTGGGAAGTTTCTCCTCATCGATTGGTTTAACCCATTACTTTCTGTATTGGTATCAGCCTTCTTGGTAAAGAGTTATTTTTTAACTTACATCCTGTCTTATTTGGTCTCTCTCTCTGTATTGGAGAAACCAGGGGTATTGAATCCAAGGGAGGAGACTTCTGTCTGAGACCTACACCCCTCTAAATTGCCTCAGAGATGTGGCTTGGTTTCAGGTTTTCCCTGTGTTAATGGTAATGATAATATTAGCCCTTATAGTAAAATTTTTGTGTTGACACTTATGCAGAAAGTGTTGAACAAAACAGAAAGAATAATAATTTCACACTATGTGCAATGATGAAGACATAGGGCCATATATGAATATTGAAAATGAATGTGTCATCCCTGTATTGTGAATTAGAGCTCTACCCTGAGAAAACAGACACCTTACAGGTTATCCACAAGTGACCACAAGTGATTTAGTTTAAAATCTCTGTTGACAGGAGGAAAAGTGCCAGCAAAACTACAACTTGACATGAGGAGAGCAGACTTCAGGCTGCTCAGGGACTCAGTAAGTAAGGTCCCCATGGAAAATGTTTTTGTAGGTGCTGGAGTCTATCAGTGCTGGTCACTTTTCAAATATCACTTCCTAAGGGTGCAGGAGCAGGCAATTCCCAAATGTTGGAAGTCAAGCAGGCGAGGAAGAAGGGCATTGTCCTAGTTTTCAGGAAGGGCAACAAGGAGGACCCTGGAAACTACAGATCTGTCAGTGCCTGATAAAGTTATGGAGAAGATTATTCTGGGAGCTATTGGAAAACACCTGAAAGACAATGCTCTCACTGCTCACAGCTAGCACGGCTTCATGAGAGGAAAGTCCTGCTTATCCAACCTGATTTCCTTCTATGACAAGGTAACCCATCTAGTTGATCAAGGGAAGCCAGTTGAAGTAATTGTTTTGGATTTCAGTAAAACTTTCATTCCTGCCTCTCACAGGATCCTTCTGGGCAAAATGTCCAGCACACAGCTGGATAAACACATCATGGGGTGGGTGAGCAATTGGTTCACGGGTCGAGCACAGAGGGTAATAGTGAATGGGGTGACATCAGACTGGTGACCTGTCACTAGTGGGGTTCCACAGGGCTCCATCTTGGGCCCTGTGCTCGTCAACATCTTCGTAAATGACTTGGATGCAGGACTGGAAGGGATACTAAGCAAGTTTGCAGATGACACAAAACTGGAAGGAGCTGTTGATTGCCTCGAAGGTAGGGGGGCCCTGCAGGGAGATCTTGACAAATTAGAGGACTGGGCAATCACCAACCATATGAAGTTCAACAAGGGAGAGTGATGGATTCTGCACCTGGGATGGGACCATCTGAAGTGTATGTACAAACTGGGGAAGGAGATGCTGGAAAGCAGTGCCATGGAAAGGGACCTGGGAGTCCTGGTCAATGGGAAGCTGAATATGAGTCAGCAGTGCCCTGGCAGTNTCAGCAGTGCCCTGGCAGTCAGGAGGGCCAACTGTGTCCTGGAGGGCATCAGGCAAAGCATCACCAGTCAGTTGAGGGAGGGGATTGTCCCACTCTTCTCTGCACTGGGACAGCTTCATCTTGAATATTCTTTTTGGCACTGCACTGTATAAAAGATGTTAAGCTATTAGAGA
>VWZF01003479.1:499072-537558 GCA_013396755.1 Sclerurus mexicanus | reverse complement strand
GATGGTCAAGTCTAAGTGTTGTAACAGGTCTTTGAAACTCAGAGCTGAGGTTAAATGCAGGATGATGTGGTTTGTACCTGGACTCCAATTGAGCTGTACAGAAAAGCTAGTGAGGGAAATGTGAAATGTGGCCATTTATAAGGAACTGTATGGGTGGATGTATTATGCTAGGAGTGCACGTATTTATTTGTATATATATCTTTATTTATCTGACCAACAACGTCTGTATATAATCTGTCATTTTATATATAAGTATAGCCTAATTTCTTTGTAAAATTCAAGATTAAACTACGGAGCTAAGCAAAAGCTCAGGCCAACCTACATCAGGTGAACACCCTACTCCTTCTACCATCTCTTTTTGCCCTAGAGCTCTTTGCCCTTTTGGCATCAGCAAAATTCAATCTCTTAAAGTTGTTGTCTAGCATGTGTCCGACAGAGGATAAAAACAAACACTTCCATGGAAATGGAGCTGTGGAGACTTGCTGAGGGGGAGGGAAAGGGATTAGCCAAACATTAGAATGGAGTGTTCAGGTACCATTTGCAGACCTTCAAGGGGCTGACTTCTTTCAAGGGCCACGAAGTCAATAACACTGAAAGCCATTGAGATTTCAGTAGATTTATATTAGAAGCAGGACAAGAGGGTTTTTATCTTAGATTCTATTTGAAAGAAGGTGGCAAAGCAGATCAAATTAAGATTTTTATAAATTCAAATAATGAAAAAAATGAATAACTTGAACTGGACCCCAGCTGGATCACTGTGAAATACTCCAGGCTCTCCATCCCCTGGGTAGGAAGGCGGGTGCTGCAGGGACAGAGGGGACACACAACAGTGGCCCTGAAGGGGAAGGTGAGTGATTGTTTTGCCCTCTACTTAGACTGCAGAAGTTACACCCCCTGCTTTCTCCCATTTCCATTTTTTCCTCCTGAGTATTAACAATCTTTTATAAAAACCTGAAACGATGCATGTGCTGCCTCCCTTCCCCTGCCACAGCCTGGAACTGCTCCAGCTGCACAGCTCCCTCTGTTTAGGAGGGAGGAGTGTTTCAGCACTTGAATTTTGGTCCCCAAAATCTGTGGTTTAGCCTAGAGTTGTATATTTACTCCAAGTTAATTTAGCTTTTTTATTTACCTGTGCACAACACAGGGAATTCTGCCATTTGGGGAAAGGAAATGTGTGTTAATGGCATATGGAAAAAAAAAAACCCAAACAAATTTTGAAATAGTTTTTTGTTTTACCAAAGAGCTTTATTTTCTGCTTTCACTCTCAGTACTAAGAGAGCTATTCTTCTGAGTCAAAGATCAAGAGAAAATATGTAATAACTACTGTGTTGAGAGCTAAATTTCATTGAAGGATGAAACAGTCATTGTGTTTCCTGCAACTGTTCTTTCTGTGCATGATTATTTTTCTTCTCCACAACTGAATTTATGTGGCTTTTCTGACAGTATCAAATCTATTTCTTTTAAAACAACTTTCTGAAGGTATTTTTTAAAAAAAGGGCATGGAACTGTTTTTTAGTATTAACAAAATTATCAACAGTTACATAGGAGTAAAACCTTCGCAATTTAATGTCGTTCCTGTTGTAGATCCAGTGTGTTTCCTTGCACATAATCATCCAAGCAGTACATAATTTTTACCTTTGTTTATTTGCAGTTAGAAGCAGAAGGGTAACACCCACACCACCCTCACTGGAACAGCAAAACACATTAGAAGAAATGTTAGAAAGGTAATTTTACTTTCCTCTCAGCCTTTCCCATGTCAAAAGCAATAGGAGAAGTTGAAGTGTGTGTGGTGATGTGGAAGGAGAAGAGGCCAAGGAGCCTGGACAATTTTAGCAGAGTACAAGAGGCAAGAAGACAATTTCTCTTTTGTGGTTATCTGAGCTGTGTTGGCAGTTTTACAGGGAAACATGTTTTGACACCAGTGGTGGAATCGTGACTGGTTTGTTATTTTTAAATTGTCTTGCAGTTGCATCTGGATATGGGTCTGCTGGGGTGTAAAATGTCCTTTGGCTGCAGCAGGATCCTTGTGTGGCTCAATGACCCCTTGCTGAGCAGCATTTCTTGACTCACAGAGGAGCAAACCCTGCGCTTGGTTGGCGTCACTGGACTTGAGGTATGGCTGGGTTTGAGTGATGATTTCTGAAGCACGGACATTTTTTTGTTGTGAATAATTATGACTGCCAGCTGGTGGGTTATTCTCAGTTTGTTCTGTGTTAATTCTTCATTATTTGCTCTTTTTTTGTTTTGCATCTCTGTGCATGTTTCGTGTTGTGGATCTATTGTACAGTCATTTTTTCATGACAAAGTTAAGCTTCTTGCAGTTGCCCACTGGGGACTGCAGGTATCAGGTGTGCACCTGAATGTCTGAAGAGAGGCAGAAAGGCTGTAATAATTCAGAATGATGAATTCAACAACAGCTATTCTATACACACACTCTAACAGAGAATCCTGCTGGGCTCGATGTTCTTGTGTCCACTATAATCTTACAGCACTTTCTGGTGAAACACTGGGAGCCAGTTACACACAAAATTAATCTTCAGCTCTTCAGTGCTACTACCACCACTGGCTGTGTGTGCTCACAGAATGGGAGAGAGTAGGATTTGGCAGGTGGTGCCGA
This sequence comes from Sclerurus mexicanus, assembly GCA_013396755.1. Taxonomy (NCBI): domain Eukaryota; kingdom Metazoa; phylum Chordata; class Aves; order Passeriformes; family Furnariidae; genus Sclerurus; species Sclerurus mexicanus. The sequence continues at coordinate 534,941 of VWZF01003479.1, read as the reverse complement.
GATGAGGCTTTGCCCAGACGTTCCCATTCTTTGGTGTGATTGTGCAATCACCACACAGTCCCACTGGCATCAGCAGCTATTATGCAGCAGCTGCATAATCAGGCATTTATTGGAAGAGGTGGGAGGAAAAGAAGGCCACATGTTTGTCCCATGTTCCCTAACGGGAGAGGAGGATACAACTGGAGAAAAGCATTGTGTGGTTTTTGATGTGCAGCTGCTGGTTCGTGTTTTCTGACTGCTCAGTCAAGTATGATGAGATTGCAAGGGCAGGAAAATGTGCTGCTTGGGTCACAACGACCCCCTGGCAGCTCCAGGCTGGGGCAGAGGGGCTGGAAAGCTGGGAAAGTGCCTGGGGGTGCTGGTGACAGTGGCTGGACATGAGTGGGCACCTGGGCTGGATCAGCAACAGTGGCAGCAGGAGCAGGGCACTGACTGTCCCCTGTGCTGGCGCTGCTGAGGCATCACCTCAAACCCTGGGGGCAGTTTTGGGCCCCTTGTGACAAGAGAGACACTGAGGGGCTGGAGGGGAAGGGTCTGGAGCAGGGGGGACTCAGCCTGGAGAAAAGGAGGCTCAGGGGGAAACTTAATGCTCTTTACAGCTATGTGAAAGGACGCTGAAGACAGGTGGGGTTCAGTCTCTTGTGCCAGGTAATAAGCAATAGCACAAACAGCCTCATGTCTCCATCCCTGGAGGGATTTCAAAGCCCTGTGGATGTGGCACTTGGGGACAAGTGGGTTAGTGGTGGCCTTGGCAGTGCTGGGGAATGACTGGACTCAGTGATCTCAAGAGTTTTTTCCATCCTAATGGTTCTAGGAAAACTGAGCTTGGTTTGAGTCTTCTGGGACTGCAGCCTCACGCATTCCCCAGATAAATCAGATTTTAAAGAGCCATTCTCTTTAGGGTCCTCAGTTTGGCCTTCAGTGCAGATCTAGCTTCCCATTCTTCTCACTGTTGCTCATATTCCACAAGCTCTTTTGCCAGTTTTAAGAATCACAAATAATGGGTGTTCTGTTGCATATCAAGATATTTCCTTGATGAATCGCCAACTTTGAAAGTAATGCACGTGTAGGTGAGATGAATCCCACTGTCAAACTGCATCTGGTTAAATGTTAGTGACTTTTATAAACTCATCTTCCAGCATAATGTCAAAAAATTAATGAAGACCAGCTTTCAAGCAGTTCCATCCATCCTAAGAGAAGGTGGAATGAATAGCCCCCTGAAAAAGCCTCTGCTGAATGCTTGAATAACAAGTAGGACTATTTAGATGGCCAATTTGACTGAGGTTAATCCTGCTCTTTATCAACAGTGAAGATTTGTGTAAGTAGATCTTCCAAGTATTGGATATTTTTTCGGTCTTTGTTTGCTACAGTCCTCTATTATCTGACAACTCCTCGCCACGAAGAATTTACAGACTCAGTTCAAATTGCCTTTTAATGTTCTTTTAGCCTTGAGCTTCTTAAGCCTCTCACAGTCTGACAGAAGTCAGATAAGCTCTGCAGCTCTTTCTGAAGGCTTTCCATCTGGCATTACAGTTTTTCCTGCTACAGGCCCTAGTGAAGGGGGTGTCTCCCTCCAGCATTCTCACTCCTAGTGAGATAACAGCTCCCTACTCTAATTGGCATCTCCTCTCTGTATACTCCAGAGTTCCATTAGCTTGCTTATTATTCATCATACCATGTAGGAAACTGATGGTGAATATCTCTTGTATTACTGGCTATTCTAAATGGTTTCAGGACACTCTCTCGGAGCAATACCTACAACAGAGCGGCAGATTACATGCTCTGAGTGAGCAAATGTCAGGTAAGGTCCAACTAGAAGAATCTTGCTCTTATTACAAAAGTATTACAAAATTTACAATTTTTTATGCAAATTACAATAGTGAAAGTATTGTTAAATACTTCCAGTGTGGCCCTCTAATGAGCTAAGCTTTTCTGTCTCATCTGTCAAATAGAAGCACCAAAACTTGACTAGTTTGGCACTGTGGGGATAAACACACCGCAGCCTACCAAGGATTCATGGACTTCTATTATAGGACACAGGGGCAGTCCTAACTCCAGTCTTGAGAACGATAAGGAAATGCCAGACAATCTGCTAGAGAATTTTGACTGATTTTGTTTTTTAAAAAATTGTAGACCACATTTGCATTTATCTAAATAGGAATGAATAGAATTAAAAACAGAAATGAGGCAGCAATTGTCCTCGCAGGTGAAATCTATTAGCATAACAAACACTGGAAGATGTCGATTACTGTGGTCACTATCCTAATGCTTTACAAGGTGGGTTTTTCCTACTATCTCACTTGTCTCTAACTTTTTCAAAACCTGCCCCCTTACAGCCAAGTCTGGTTGTTGAACTGCTTCAGGTATTACTTTGGTTTATGTATATTCCCAGGACGAGTCAATCTGAGCAAGAGTTGGCAAATGGCAAACCAGCTTTATCTTTTTTCTTCAGTAGCATCACAATTAGGTGGTATTTTTAACACATCCACAAAAATGTAGATATGTTTTTGTCTTCTTCTAGTTGTTCATGCAAGTACTGGGGCTTTTTTTTAATTAGGATGCCTGGTTTTGTTATGCTCTGAGAGGTTTCAGTGAATATTTAAAAAAACACGGAGTCAACTTGCAGCCTGTCATGTAATTTTCTGTGAAATGTCCTAAAATGCAAATGAAGCAGGTGTTCTAGTTGGTTTCAGTGGTTACCTTCAGCAGAATGAGAGAGATTTTTGGGGAGTGAAGGGGTGATCTCTGGCTGCTTTCCAAGCATAATCTTGTCACAGAACTTTTTTGGTGGAACTGCTGGAGATGAGCTGATGGTGTAAGAATGATAAAAGGTGCTGGGTTCAGCATTTTGCTGTGACTCACAGATTTTCAGAGATGAGGAGTTTAGAATGCAATAAAAAATTGCTTTTCCTCCCTCCTCTGCGTGACTGCTTAAACTCCATAGCACTAATCAGCGCAGAGTATAGTTAATGACTGTTTAATAAATTTACTCTAATTTTTGAGGGAGTTCACTTCAATTACTTTTCCATGTGCTTCTGCATCACAGTGATGATTTCCAGCAGATGGAAGGTGGCCTGTGTAGTGTGTCAGGATGCTCATGGAGCAGCAGAATTCAGCTCAGAGATATGATTAGCTTATTAATACACACAATTCCTGTAAGTACAACAGCTCCTTTGTGCATAAACTCATTCACGTACCATTCATGCACCAGTCCTTTTGTTGCTGGACCTTTTTCCCTTTCAAATTTGAGCCCAGCACTCATTTTTCTGCCAGGTGACCACCTTTCCATTGCTGCTTTTAACTCTTATTGTGAATGGTTGTCTCCACAGTCATTGCACCGTTGAGATTCTTTGGAGCCGAAGTAAAGATTACCGATACGTACAAACACCAGGAAACAGAAGAACCTACTGGGAAGTGAGTAGCTTGCTTATTTCACACATAACCACTTTGTACAGCTCTTTTTTATCTTCCTGTATATTATGACAGGTGCTAAGTTTCTACCAATTATTCCTTTGCTGCTGCTCTTTGGGGACTCCATAGTGTTACGCTGATTAAACTCACTTCTCTGTTGTTTAAAGTAATGTGTCTCACTTTGGGATCATGTTATCACCTGCCTGGGACTAAAATTAGGAGCATTTCTAATTGTGTTTGAATGAAATGTCATATTCCTGCCATTTAATGCCTTAAGCTGGTTTTATCTCTTTAGCATTTCCAAGAAAATTTTTATAGTGGATTTCAAAGTCTTTTCAGAGGCATGTTTTTTTCCTGAATTGTAGATATCTGTGAATATGTATTTATGACAGTGTTGATCATGTAACTTCCCCAAAACCTTTTAAGTTCCTGAAAATTGTTTGCTGATTGGCATCGGTGTTCTCTTGTGATTTAGTGAATGACTCAAATTTCAATGCTTCTTGATCTATTTTGCTTTTGAGACCTAAAGCAGCCATATATGTGATATCTTGCTAATGATGAAGAACTGTGTCTAATTTCTGGTCTTTTCTTGAACTGTTCAGCGAAACATCATTATAAAACCCAGGTCATACAAACGTGTTTTAGCACTTTTCTGATGAAGTGACTAATTGCTTGCTGTGGTTGTTTTTGTCATGATCTGATCAGGGGACAGTGACAGTAAGAGTACTGATGTGGGAGATTCCTGACCTCAGCTCTCGCTGAAAATAATTACCTGACATCCTTACCATTTACAGTCACGCATTTAGCATTATCACGTAAGCTTTTGATGATTTCATCCCTATTCCACAGTATGCCATTATTTCATGTAGAAATTTTAGCATGCTCTTCAAGCCCATAAAAGGATTATTTATTACATATGGCTTTTTGTTTAGTGATAACTCTGAGAATAATGAATGTGTCTGTACATGATCAGCTCTATTACCTGCCTGTTCCTCCTCCAATTATGGAGTTATTTGTTTCTTGATATCCAAAATGTATTTTGGGAGTTGATTTTCCAAGCTGAGAGCAATGGGATTTTACTTCAGAGGCTCTTCTCTTGGTTTTTTTCTTCTTCTTCATCCTCACTTCTGTTAAAAGCACCAAGTATACATAGATAATTGTTTTGTAGGTACTTTTAGGAGTCCTCTGGGGCATAAACTACTGAAGATGGCCATATTGTCTATTATTTTCTTTTTTTTTCTTTTTTTGAAAATGTGCTTCCTTTCAATTCAGTTACTTACAAGCCCAGTTGCCACTTTGCATAAATGCAGTTATGCCTCTTTAGATCATTAATTCCTGCTCCTCAATACTTCTCCTTTTGTTTTTTCTACCACAGGCAATATCTTTAGCTGGTGCTGTTTATTATCCCTGATATGTGCTTGTCCACCTGACTTATCTAGTCTCCCTAGAAAACTAGAAGCAATGAGCTGAATTTTATCAACGTAATAAGATGCTTGGGTTGGACCCTGCCAGTTCAAGCTGGATGCAGCTGAGCCTCTGTAATTTCATGTGAGGTATAGGAGCTACTCACTGCTTCCTACCTTTGCTACTCTGGACTCAGCTCCTCTCAAAAGCATCTCAGAGGTAACTGGGCTGATTTTTGGTTATATTTCTATTCACAGATTGAAACCAGGAGTGATTGTGAGTACCTGATTTAGCTTTTTGAAAGCAACCCACCCTTTGATGTGCTGAGACCACCCTGTGAATGAATGTATGTGGGGGTGAAGCCCAGCCCGTGCACCCAGCTGTGCTTGCACAGTGGCTGGGGCTGTTTGGAAGTGTCTCTGTGATGCTTCAGATTCCAACTGAGCTTATTTTATTTTTCAGGGCGTACTTAAAAGGTGTAAAAGGTGCATGTGCTGTTACAATTACTGGTGAGGAGCATCTGGCACCTGAGAGGATGGGAGAGGTAAGACTTTTGTGACTACCAAAATATCTGTAGAGTCTTTTAAAATGTAGTGGTGTCTGTTGTGACAGAGAAGAGGGAATCGGTTGATAGAACTCGGGATGTCACACTCACTCCTGCGTGTGATGCTGTTGTGACATTGTGCAGTGAAATTGTGGGTTTAATTGGAGCTGTCTGATTTCACACAAATTTTACGCTGCTTTCTGCGACTTCAGTGGTTTTATTCCAGATTTGTGTAATGTAGATGAGGGAATGATCTCACTGCAAAAAAAGTCTACTCAAAATGTATGAGGAAATTTAAATATGGAAGATGTTCAGAACTGGTTTCCAGTAATTTTACTAGCTCTCATTCCTCTGTGTGCAGAGTTCATTGAGCTGTAGCCTTCAGATAACCTTTTTACTACTCACTTTTGTCCTAATTACTACTTTCTCACAATTCATTACCATATTTAATTTCAATCCCTTCAGCTGTACAATCCGTTTAAAGAGTTCCCTGAAGCTGTTGAATGTGACAGTCCCAATTCAATGGAGAGCCTGAGGAACAGCTAAAATAGGCAATAATCCATAAACCCACATCCAATGAACCTGAAGTTAGGAATGTAGAGAAATAGTTTTTACAATATGGTGCCTGGGAGCCAAAGGAAAAGGAGAATAAGGCATGAAATGAACAGTATGTATTACATGTCTATCAGCAGAGGATTGTCTATGTTCAGACTGAGTGGAATGGGAATCTTGGAGATTGCCTGAACTTCACATGCTAAAAGTGAATTCCTAAATGCAGGGGAGAAGGAGAGCAAGTAACTTCTGTATCTTGAACTATTTAAATGAAAATGCTAAAAATAAACCCAAAATAGCCCAATTTACTTGAATGTTACAGTCTCAGAGCATTGCAGACTTTGAGGTGGTTGGTTCCAATCTATTCATGCTGTTGGTTTTAGTTGATGTGGAGTTGATTTTCTTCACAGTGGCTGGTGTGGGGCTGTGTTTTGGGTTTGTGCCAAAGACAGTGATAATAATTCCTGTTTTTACACTTCTGCAGTTCCTAACAAATAGATGAGTGTATTTAGAAGAAAATATATTCAGCAATACCTGAAGGGAATGGAGGGACACAGGTAATGGTTGATATTTCCTGACACACCTAATCAATGTTACCAGACAGATTCTCCCAGACTTCTGTTATATATATATATATTTATTATGTATATTTACATAATGCTTTTTTCCTAAAATCCCTATATAAGTATTCAATTTAACTTCTTTCAAAAAAAAAACAACTCTCAAACAACTACTAGTGCTCTGGTTTGCCATATTTAGTCTAATACAAAAATCTACATAAGGACTGTTATTAAAACTATGCTTTGTCTTATGATGCAAAATTTTGCATCTTTAAAACAGTACCATCTTATTCCTGTTTTAAAAAATGTAGCAGTTTTGCAAATGCGAATTTGGGGTCTTATTTTCTTTACCTAAAATGGAAGGAGGAAGGTTTTTTACCTTTGTTACTGTAAATAACTTGTACCAAGAGCAGCCTCTGCATAAAACCCTCCTGCGACCTCAGTACTTATGCTTTTGGAGGATTATGGCCACGTCCACGCTGCACAGTTACTATAAGGTATTGAAGTTATTATATCCTGTTTCAAAATCTGGTATCAAACCGAATTCTTTCACATGGACTTTTTAGCTATCAGCAAAGTGTTTATGTGCTTCTTGTACGGTTGCTGTGGACATGGCTCCTAAACTCTGCCAATATTTTTTATAGGCTTTCCTCCCTCTGTATAGAAGTGCTTTGGAAGAGCTGTCAAGTAGCAGGTCAACAGCAGCAGGCTAAGAACTATTCTGTTTGCTGTCCAAAAGACAATGTCACTCGGAGGAATTCACAGTAAAGGCTGAATGCAACATCTAAGAGAGGAAAGTAAAATAGACTTGCCTTTGTCCAATCCATTCCAACTGTGAAAAGGAAATAAGCACTGGCCAACCCTGCTGGGCTGATACTTTTTCTGATTCTGGACAACCAGCAGGTTTCCAAAATTTTGAGTCATGTAGCGTAACTTGTATGATCACAGGCGTTGCCTCTGTTGTGCAGAGAGGCAAATGTTAGACTTTAGGACAGTACTCCTTGTGATTTGCATCCTTGGAGGAGGTGGGGAGGAGTTTAACATCACCAGAGCAAGGCAGAGTGAGCACGTTCATCTGTTCCCGTCTCACATCTGGAACACAGCACAGCCATGGAGAACCTGGAGAAACTCAGCCCACACTGATCTTCCTTCCTGGTCTTGCCTTTTGTTTAGTCATTATTAATTAACAATATCCCCAGGGTTGTGAGAACAAGTTGTTTCAGTAGTCAGCATTCTGAATTGAGCACTGGAAACCATTTTCTTTCCCAGCTCGTGCCCCTGGAGCCCTGGAGGAACCCCCACGAGGGAAGGCACCACTGTGTGAGCTCCTTCACGTGCAGTCTGTGATGGTGTCTGGGTTGTGAAGATACATCCACCAGGACCTTCAGGCCACACAGGCCTTGGGGGAGCCCTCAGATGGTTTTCATACTAAAGAAGAAATAACATTAGTTGGGCTGCAAAATCCACATACTACAGGATGAAGTACCATTATTCCAAACAAGGTAGGATGCTCATGAGATAACTGGTTTTCCTTCCTGCAACACTGCAGAGCAGCCAGCAGCATATATAATAGATTCCAGACTTCTTTAGTTATAATAATATTATGCCTATATATGGTCCTCTTTGTCTCAAGTAAATAATGAAGTGATCTGCTATGACAAAACATTTAAACATCTACTCACTATATAACTATTATTTGCTTGATTTTTCCTCTCTGACAGACCCAGTTTCAGTCATTGGTTTCAGTGCCAATTCACAGCATTTAAGCCAGGACAAGAACAGAAATAATATATTATTTTTTCTAATCCAGGAAGATCCCAAACTGCTTTTTACAAGCTGTAGGTTAATGCTGACATCTTTCTTGGGGCAGTTTCTTACACTCTCAGTTCCCTGAGGATACTAAAATTCTTCAGTGTGGTTGAGATTCTTATGCACAAGAATTGCTTTCCTCTCCTGTTATCATGCAGAGTCTTCTAGAATGGGAGTATTTTTAACTGTACTCGGATAAATGTAGTACAGGAAGTTAACAACTTCCACAACATCTGCCACCATGAAAACTTGCAAACTGGTTTGGAAAATGTTGTTAACAGTATTCAAGTTTTCATGCCCTGGGATATATTCATATCACCCCGGATTAATTCTATATATTCAAAATGCTCATCTGTAAACAGGAACTGTTCTTCTGGTACGGTATCACCTATATATACACATAGCATGTTTGTCAAGTGCTAAAGAAAGCTGCTTATTTTCTCTAGTTTGGGACACATTAAAAATGGCAACACAAACAGAAAAGAGGATTTTTTTAGCCTGGAGACCTGCTGTTACCAAAGCAGGTGCCATGATCTAGAATTGCAAAAATTCAGGTGTAAAATTACAAACAAAAAAATATAACAGACCTAGTAATTTTAAACCAGTGATAGAAAATAAATCCAGTAAGTCCATTGCACTTCTTCACTGATAGTCCAATTACATTTTGAGAAGAGTACTGAGGTCATTCACCAAATACAGACTGCAGCAAAAAAGCAGACTCTGAAACCAAGCTTAATTTCTGTAGGGCAAAATTACCATATTTTCACGTATATAACCTGCAGATTATCTAACAGAGAAATAAATAGCCAGGCAAACCCACTCCCCACTGTCTTAGCAATTGCTGTAGTACACAAATCTGTCATTTTCCGAGGGAGCTGTTTACTCAAAAACCTCTTTTGCATGCTAAACATCTTGCCTGTGATCACCAGTGCCTATTGCTATTTTACGTATCCAACTCAGCCTGAATAATCTCTGCACTTATTTAATGGGCTCCGAGTTTCAAAACCTGCAGGTTATAAATTGGAAAATATGGCATCTCTTGAAGTGTTTTACATGCTGAAATAAAAAGGGATTAATAGGGTTTTGCTAGGGAAACATCTACTTATTTCTTCCATTGAGCAATGAAAGGATTAGAGAGAAAAGGAGCAATTTTAGGGGGACTGAGGGGAGCAGAGACAATCAGTTCACTGGGGAAGAGCTCAGGGTTATTGGGGTGACTAGTCAGTCACACAGGTTTGCAAACACAGGAAAAGGAGCACGTGGGCTATGCTCACCTGATCCTAACATACATTGCCCTCTTAACGCTTCAAACAAAGCAGAGAAACAGAACAACAGGAATCAGTAATGAAATGGGACCAAGAATCCTGCAAGAACTATTGGACAGCTTCAATTTATAGCAGTAGGACAGAATTACTGAGTGCTATAACCAGAATATATAGTTTATATATATATAGTTTTATCTATATATATATGTAGTAAATTTTGTATATATATATACACACACATATTAAGTAAAATACAATAACTGTACTACAAATATTGTTCTTAACCTACATGGCAATTTTAACCGAGAACTGGGAAATCAAAAAAGCTGAAAGAATTAGAAGAAGCAAAAAGGAAATAAGAGGCAGGAGAAGTGAAAAGAACAGTGCTTCTAACTAGGCACAAGCAATTCTCTGTCTCAAGCAGCAGACTCTTCTGTTTGGACAGGGCCTGCTGGGATGGTCCTGAAGCCCGACCTGGATCCATCCAGCACTGGCTGTGATGCCAAGCAACTGGTCCTTGCCAAACTATCACTGCTTTCTCCATTGCAACAAATCTTTGACTCTATTTGCTCTAGATTTACACTTAAAATGAAGATGGAAATTAATTATGAAATAAGAGGATATTGCTGTCATGGTGATCCCAAAGGATTCAGACCGAGCTCAGTGCTGTGGCTTTACATGTTCTATCGCTTCAGGAGTCATCTTTTTCACCCTGCTCATTCTTAGATCATTTTATTTTGCCAAAACTCAGGACTCAGCCTTCTGGAACACTTCTAAAATACACTGGTGGCTCTGTACTCTCTCTGCATCCTTCCAGATCTTTATGCTTTCTTTGCAAGACAAAAAAAATCACTGCCTTTCAGAGAAATGTTTTAATTGGTTCTTTCTGTTTGCTTTTGTTTTCTTTGGTTAAAAAATATCAGTCCAAAATAATTCAATGTCATTTTGTCCCCTGGTTTTCTGCATTCAGTTTCTTCTATTAATAATGCAGGTTTCTGCTTGCTCTCATAGTATCTGTCTCCCATTTGTTCTAGAGTGGGGTTTTTTTGGAAGTTTTGTTTTGGTTTTGTAGAATTTAACTTTACAGTAGCCTACTTGTGTCACTCTGTCAAATGAGACTGAGCTATGCTTTTTTGGCTATACATATAAAAAAACTAACCTGGTTTTTACGTTGTTTCTGTGTCTCATGCCACAAGTAGAGGGGATTTGTGACATCTCACATTGCAAGCTCTTTCAGTGGTGCTATTTATATAGTCTTTGAAAACCAGACCTCTAGATACACACAAAATTAGTCTTTGAGACCGGATTAAAACTAATTTTATAGCAGTTGATACAGACCCAAGATCTGTAGGTTATTTGTAAGAGAGAGGAGTAAAACAGAGACAGCAGCACCTATTTCTCTGAGAACAGTATTAAAAGATGCCTTAATATATTCCAGGGTGAGACATCGCTCCTGAGCAGTGATTTTGTAAGACAGTTCACGCTATAAAGAATTCTGTGCCAGCAATGGTGCTGTCCAGCTGAATTTGCAGCCCCTCCCAAACACAGGTGATAATTCACGCTACAAACCAGCAGAGTCCAAATGAACACGTCTGAGGTTACTCACCAGGCAGATGTACTCTGGAAAGACATCAGGGGTGGGCTTAAAGCATCTCCTTTGAGGGTGTGCACTGTCTGCGCCGGCTGGGGCTGGGGCTGAGCGGGGCCGGGGTCCTGAGCGGGGCGGATGCAGCGGCTCTGCCCCTGCGTCATCCACTTGCCCTGGATGCCCCAGCGCGCCAGGTAGAACTTGCACATGTCATAGTTCATTGAGGAGTAGTACAAGAGGTCCAGGAGGAGCAGGATGACCACGAAGAAGCCGTAGATCCACACGCCCAGCAGCGCGCTGTAGTTGCTGGGGGGGAAGAAGAGCAAAGGGAGTTGGCTGGCGTGGCTGGAGTCACTGGTCATGTCAGAGATGAAGTTAATTACATAATATAATGTCTATGATAGATATTCTATAAGATTGCACACTGCAGTACAGCATATAAATATTAATATTACTGCACTGAACAGTACCTAGTAATATGTTATATATTACTAATATATTCTATAATACACCTCTATATAATAATAGATTATATAACAAGATATTAATAATAGTATTTATCGTATCTATAAATTATAATAAGATTTCTTTTTATATATGCAATTGTTACTATATGAAATTAAATATATAGTATTAAATTTATTATTAAAATATATACTATTACAAATCTATTTTAGGATCTTATGCATAATACAGTATCTATTTATTATACAACTAATTATTATCTATATATTAATAAAATTTATTATTTTATTATATATTGTGTACTGTACAAAATAAGATATCAAGAATATTAATGAATTATAACCTAATATATAAATATATATTCTATAGCACTATACAATGCTATATAATTATTATATTAATTATACTACATTAAATAGTATCTAGTAATATACTATACAATAATATATTCTATAATATATCTAATACATAATTTAATATATAATTATAGCAATATTTATTATTCACATTCTTTAAAATCTATCTTATGTACATTGTATAATTTATAAAATTGTATATAACATATCCATATTACATATTTATATAATTATTATACTACATATTTATATATAGTATATATTATATATATTACCTAAATATTATGTAATAACGTATATATTATTATTCTATAGCTCTAGTTGCTATAAAATATATATACTCTATTATAATATATATTAATATAGTACATGTGATATGTATTATATATAATATATAATTTATAATATTGTATTTACATAATATATTTTAATATATATGAAAGATATTTCTAAAATTACCTGTGTATTATATATATTATATATACATATACATTACATATTATATATTATTATATCTTATATTTTCTAGAATATTATATCTTGCTATATATTATAGCTGTAGTTGCTGAGAAAGAAAAAAGGGACAACAAATGAAGGTATTGGTCAGTATGGGCATGGTGTTACTTTATCAAGGTTGTTTTTTCATTAATTATATAATATATAAAATTAATTGTAAAATGTAATATCCATAATTTTATATTATATTCTATATTGTTATACTATAGATTAATAATGATAAAAATACCTTTCATTGCATGCTTAAAAAAAAATCAGGCTTTGAAATGAGAAATGAGGGNTATCTATTTATTATACAACTAATTATTATCTATATATTAATAAAATTTATTATTTTATTATATATTGTGTACTGTACAAAATANAAAAAAAAATCAGGCTTTGAAATGAGAAATGAGGGAAGAAATCAGAATTTTGTGTCACTGCCTGTTGGCACTTAAGGAGCCTGATCCTTCCACCACACAGACAGAACATGTCGAGACTAAAGGAGGCTCCACAGCAAATAAATGTGAGTAACAAGAAGGTCTGAGCTCTTAATGGGCCCCTTCCTGTGTAACTTCAGCGCTGTGCAAGCCTAGAACTGAAAGAGAATCAGTACATTTCCAGGAGGACTGGAAATAGACAAAATTCAAAGCTGCTGAAACCCCTTAACTCCAGAGTCTGCCTCTGCTCTATTTGATCCGTAGTGAGAATGGAAATACCAGAAAACACAGGGGTTTGGCTTCTTGGTTTATTTTTTTTGGCAACAATTTGAGAGGCGGGAACATTTCTTATTATTAACTCAAAAGACTTTCTTTGTACTTTAGGTATTTAATTTCACCCATCACAACTTTGATTAGTGAAAATTAGAGCTATTTTGAATGTTCCTGCTTAAAGAAACAGTTCATTAATCATGTAAGTTATTCATCTGCTCCTCCTCCTGAACAACATCTGTTTCTCACAAGTACAAAAATTGAAGACTGCTTTCTTTTAAACAGCAGACAGTGGGACAACAGCGCTATCAGTGAAAAATCACAAGCAAAAATAGTAAGTAGTAGGTTTAGTACACAGAAGGAAATTCCCTACTTTGATGTTTTCTACTTCTCAAACCATTAAGATGTAGAAAATTCTTAATTTTGCTGATGGCCACTGATTAAAAATTAAAACTGTCCTGCAAATGGAGATGTCTTAATTAGAAAATGAACAGCCTTATTTACACAGAATAACAGTAAGGCCAGAAACACAGAAGAGGAAAAACTATTCATGGACCTATCAGAAAAGCTTAGTGGCTCGTTATTTTAAGAGAAGTCATCTCTCCCAGAAATAGGATGGATATATAGAATAACCTTGCTACAGAGCTCACTTGTGTAAATCAAAGATTTGCTCTGATTTCAGGGAGCCTTGGCCAAGAAAGACTTCTGCCATCCCTCTCCTCCTAGTCCATCCACAGAATCCCGCTTAGATTTCCCTAACTTCCCTACACACAAATAAAAATACGGGTCCTTTTATTACTATTCATAGCTATATGATTTCTTCCATCTAATTAATCCACCAGATGACAAGCTGGTTATGACGAGGCCGGACCTTTCCAACAGATTTTGTTGGGTTTTATGTGCAGCACGTGAACAGAAAACAATCCATTTGGGAATTCAGGTTTGGAAAACAAACCAACACATCAAAACAATTATGAGCTGAATTCTAAAGCTGCAGAGTTTAGACTTCCGTAACACTGTTCCAGTATCAGATTAAGGACCCCTAGAATTGTAAGGGGAATAAGCCACCAAAACATGCACAACAGAAAATCTGAGAGACTATGAAAAAAATAGTATTCACTTGAATCTAGTTAAGAACAGTTAAACAACTTCTTAGACAGTTTTAAGGGATGACAGAACTGTTCTTGTCTGTTAGACATAATTTGTGTTTCTATATTTAAAACGGAATGAATTGTTCACATTAAAAATATTATAAACTGATTAATCTGCGTGATTGCAAATACTTAGAAAACACAGAAATCCTTTGTTACAGTAATGGCAAAATGTAAATAAATGTGGGTTTAGTTGTATTGTGTGTCTGTAGAAGACAAAACACATCTTTTCAGTTGTGCCATGACAAAAGTCACAAGTCACTTCGCCAATTTCTTCCCTCGACTGTATTACAAAACAAGAAATTTGTTTTGATGATCACAAGAAGGGCTAAGGGGAAAAATAAACCAAATAATAATATTGAAATAAACCAAGCAATAATATTGAATCACTCTACCCTGGAAACAATAATCCTTTTTTTCCAGTTCATTGCTATTCCCATATCCCAAATTATTCTCCCATGCTACAGTACAATAGGTTTCACCAGGATTTTTTTCAGTGGTGTGTGAAATTAGATCTAGGCAAGAACTGACTTCATCACTGTAAACTGAACCCTGGATGTATGAGACTCCAAACAGAGTTCAAATATCATATATGTTAAATAAAGTCAGGGTGTATTAAATAAGAAGCTTTCTGCAATGTTTTAATGTAGGTACATAGGATACACTTCTTTCTGGTCCTCCTAAAGTGACCAGGAACTTTTCTAACAACGTCAGGGAGCTCAGAGTGAGAACTCTCTTCCCTCTGTCTCACGCCACTGGTGGAGTTTTAGGTAGGAAGAAGCACCTTTCCATTTTCCTGGTCCTGACAAATTTATCAGAAGTGATGTTTCAGGGAATTACAAAAGGGTTCCACTCTTGCACTTCTCTAAGCTACAACTCCAGAAGTTTTTGTTGTATTTACCATGATTTCACCTACCTTTGTAAAGGATCACACATACCTGATGTCCCCGGGAAACTCTGCACTGAAGACATCTATAGTGTGCAGGTGGCTGTCCAGCATAAATCTTACCAAGAAACACACAGGTACCTTTCTCCATCACAACTGACTGTTTTTTTTAAGAATTATAAATGTAAACTATGCTCTAAATATTTCCCTGAAATAAATGCTGTAGTTCCTAGAATACCAAACTCCATTTTCCCCCGAGGAACTTGCTCACGCACACAAGAGCCCTGTGATACAAGAGCCCCGTATTTATTTCTGTGTGCGCAGGTGACGGGATATTGGGAAAAGCACTGGCTTTGCACTTGCCTGAGCTGCATTTGGGCAGGGACACCCCGAGCTCTGCGATGACTGTCAGGCAGGACGGGTTGCTCAGCAGTCTCGGTGCAGGGTTTACAGAACAGCAAGGGAAGAAATAAAGCAAATTTGCTGCGTGCAAGACAAACACCTGAGAAAGGGTGGGGGCCACAGCAACACCAGCCCGTCCCTGAGGCTCTTTTCATCACTCCAAGTGTGCAGCAGGCTCTGGCTCTGTCTGTGAGCGTGTGGTTGTTAAGGAGGATGATGGTTTGCTGACTCCAAACTGGGCTCAGCTGCACACAGGGAGTATTCCAACACCACAGTCCCTCAGGAGCCCTGCACCTGCTTCCACAGGAGTGACTGACAACACACAGGCTGGCTTTTGCACCGCAGAGGAAAACACCAAAATCCCTGTTGTACACAAAAATCCACAGCCTGGGACTCCAGTTGTCTTTAACCTGCTCCTTCCTTGCCCTGGAGGAGCTGAACCCCAGAATAAAACAGCAGGGAAAAGCAGATAAATCAGAATTTGACCTGGGGGTTTCCATCATATCAAAGTTGCTGACCTTTACCTGGGAGGACAGTCCCCAGCAGCACGTGCGAGCATCCCAGGTGACAGGCAAGGAGACCACGCAATAAAAGCAAATACATTCCGTTCCCCAAGGTCAGTGGTTTGTTAAAAGAGATTTATACTCAAAACATCACAGATTCAAAATAGTGCACTTGGGCTGATATGGAAAATGTCAGCTCACTCCCTCTCTGCCCTAGGAACAGCTGTGGGGTTTATTTTTACTGATGTACATTTAAACATAGTTCGGATCAAATTAGGGTCAGGGAAGAGACTTTTGGAACTTTTATATGTAACTTTATATTTGTTACATTTATATGCAACTTTTACATATATGCTCTCCTTGCAATGTTTACAGCCCATGTCAAAGCAAGGAAAGCAAAGCTGAAATATCCTTTCTTTTAAGAAAGCAAAAACCTTTTAGCAGTGTTTTTCTGTACGTGCAATTATTCTATCATTAAATTCCACCATTAAATGCACCTCAGACTACATTATCAGCCCAGGAACAGTTTGGTAAGGAGAACTTTGAAACTCATTTACTTACTTATGCATGTATCCATCTGCACTCCCCGTGAGGTTCATCTGCATAACAGTTTGGAATTCTGTCTCATTGCAGCAGTATTTAAACACTGTGTTGTTATGGTGACAGCAGAAGATGTAAGATTTGTTGTCAGAAAGACGGGGGCAGTGGAAACCGAAGTGGTAGCGACCTTTGTAGTCTGTGTACGGCTCGCAGACCCGAAAATGCGCAGACAACACTGGAAGACAAAGAACATCGGCTTGGTGAGTCACTTGTGTCATCTGCATGTTACCAACTACCCGTGTTCACTGACAAGCTTAAACAGTTGGGGTTTGATTGCTGAAAAACATATTTCAGAACTTTCAGCTTTATAACATTTGGTGCTTAAAGATTACAATATTTAGGCTCTTGTGTTTTGAACCTTATTGTTATTATGCTTCTGATCACCGTTGTGAAGAGAAGAAACGCCCTCTGTGCTTAGAGGCACAAAAATATTTGAGGGAATCATTTTCATACTGTTGTTCTAAATATAGGGATATCATAACACAAGGACGTTCATGTCTGATTCTCCTGGGATGACTCAATAAAAACAAAAGGTCTGCGTAGAAACTGCAATAAAAGTTTGCTGGCACTTGGTTTATAGACGCTGTCCCTGACAGAAAACATCTTCTCTACTTAAAGGTCATTCTTTGATAAGGATTATTCTGTCAGAAACAGTAATTAAAAACAGTATAACAAATCCAAACAACTCTGAATTTACAAATAGGTAGACTAATAATAATACCTGTAAAGCACTACTAATACCATCTATATTAGGTATTTTGGGAGTTCTTACATTTCTTATTTAATAAGTTATCATGTAAGGAGCTCATTACATCTCTGAGAATATTGGGGTTTTTTACAGCAATGTGTCACACTGATTTCACCATCATTTTATCGGGAGGGGGGGGAAAAAGCTCTCCAGAGATATCCTCTCCAAAACGGTCCCAAGCGACCACATGAGACCTCCTGTTTGATCTGGAAAGTCTTTCAAGAGCCAATATTTGGTTCCACATACTGCCAACATTTTAACTGATGCACAGTTTGTGTTAAACTCCCAGGAAATGCAGAAATCAAGAGCGTGGATTCTCCTAGCAGTGAAATATTTCTACTCTGACTAGAAACAGAGTCACAGGGACACTGTGCGTAGTGCAGCTCATAAAGTTACACCAATTAGTAAAGGATATTCACTTCAGACTGACAGAATGAACCCTTGGAAATTGGTATATGATTTTTGTATGAGTTTACCAGTTCAAGAGATTACAGATAATGACTTGTACTGATTTAGCTTAACTGTGCTGTATCCTATAGTCCCTGTTGATCTGTAATTGCATCTTATCTATCTAATCCTCATTTCCTTCTATCTTGCTGTTTAAGAAAAGCCTATTCCTAATGCTTTCATGTCTCAATTTTATAAAATATATTAATTTCAAGACACATTTTAAGGATTGTGACAGTGGAGATTGCTTCGTTATTTGTGTGTACAGGGGGAGCCTAGAACAAAAAACTAAACTAAAACAAGATAACTTGTACTGCCCTCTGAGACAAAAAAACAAACCAACCAACCAACAAACAAAAAAAAAACCAAAAAAACCCACAAACAAAAACCTCAACATTTTAAGCTTTTCATACTTATATATGTGTGTGTGCACACACATACCTGGCAGCATTTAACAAAAGAAGAAATCCTTCTGTAGATTAATTCTGCCAGGAATTCAAAGTGCTGTTTCTAAAGGAACACAGATATTGAGAAAAGTAATTACATATCTTGTCCTGCCTGGGAATAATGTGTTCCAGACATGAGGACACTGTCACCAGTAAAGAATTGGTCCTGTCAGTGGGTAGTACCACTCAGAAGTGTAGCTTGCTTGTCACTGCAAAGTGTTTTACTTAACAGCAAGTGTGAAAGTGGCCCCTGATCCCCAGATAAATCCTTTGCCCATTTAAAAAAGAAAACAATCCCCAAACTTTTTTGGGAATAAAAACTGAGGGAAGTAGGATTACAGGATGAAGGGAGAACTAAGACAACATCAGGTCATAGGAGAAGGGGTGTCTGCAATCAAATGTAGTCCTAAGCAAATCCTTAAATAGTAAAGTGTGTGTCAGTGATTCAAATAAATGCACAAATATGAGCATAATGTGATGATTAAATTACATTCTGAACTTGGGAGTCAGTGTGTGTGGATTAATCCTGCTAGACAGCAGTTTGTCACTCTCTCTCCCACACAGGCAATCAGAAAGTGAGAAAATTCATGGGTCATTTAATAAATGAGTAAGAAAAAACCCCACAACACCAACAAGTACCTAACACACAGTGAAAGTGCTTTATCAGTTTGCTGTAATCTGAGCAAGTTCACCTACTGTCTTTGCTTCTCTATGAATCACAGAGCCAATAAACAAAGTGTGATTGATTTTTTTTCAGAAGTATTTTTCCTGAAAACAACTTTGCTTAAATCCTGAGCATCAGAGAACCTTATTTCCATGGGAGTACTTCAGCTAAAAGCATTGGAGCTGAAAGGCTCTTGTCTGTTGCAAAGACAGCAGCTGTTTCTGGAGTTCTCGTGCAAATTCTCACACTGCTTTTGAAAACTATTCTTGAACAAGTAACTGGCACAGATGCTCCTATCTCTGTTCTTACTGATTTCCAGAGAATACTCTGTCATGCCTCAAAGAAACTGATTTAAAATCCTCTTAAGGTTTATCTACTCTATCTTAAAACCACACAGCCAGCCTACAACAAACTGCTCCTTCCCTATCTGCTCACTAATAGTTACAGATCTGTGTAACACTGATCACATTCTAAATTTAGCTACTAAATTTTAAAGCCCCAAACCTTTCAGAATGGCTGGTCTTTCTAAGCTTTCCATATGGATCCATAGGAATATTCATACGTTAATTTGCTACATAGATGTTCATTTCCTACTTCGAAGAGAAAATACTGTAATGTGCAAATAATCTGTCAATTTTTTGGCTTGTTAATATAAGCCTTGCTGTCATCCCTGATTTTCCAAATGTGCTTCAGTGCATGAAATGAGTAAGTACAAACATTACTGCAAAGCAAGCCTATGAGTTAGTGGTCAGAAAGGGTGTTCTGGCACGACTTCATCCTGCTGCTCCCTTTGCTATGCATTCCTTGTGTGCATAGAAGTGCTCACAAACCCTAAAATTGCATGTCTTGAGAGCACTGAAATAAAGTGTTTGAGAAAAGATGGTCTGGGGGCTCCTCTATCTCCTCTATCCCTCGTGCCCTTAATTCTGTTCCACTTATGGAGTCAGGGAAAGTTATGCCTCTAATTGTCAAGTGGGGTTTTCAGCCATGCCTGTGGATTTCACTGTGAATCTTAGGATACCAGAGATTTGGAAGCAAAGCAAGATCTTACAGACAGAAGTCTGTAAATCTAGGGAATTCAAATAGAGCCTTGCCATTGGATTTTCATTTCAGCTCAGGTTAAAAATGATGTTCATATCACTCCAGTGAGAGCAGCATCCTTCCCCCCCTGCCCCCTGTCATTCTCACTGCACAAAGCCAGCAGTTTTCCTTTGTGGAAGATGATCTGTATTAGACAAAAATAATTACATTGGCTGGCTACGAAATGATAATAGATTTCATCCTGTGAAATGTGTGTGAGTTAGCAATGACCTAAACTCATTCCTACAGATTTCAGCAGCAAAATTCCCCAAGGAATAGAGTTTGGCTACCATGAAAGGACTGTGATGATTTCAAACTAAGCCTGTACTCTACATGCTAATAATATATGTCAGATAATAAAATACTAATAGCCAAGGAGCAACAAGAAGATAAGATCCACATTTGCAAAGCCAATAGTTAGCAATGTTAGTAGATAAATTATGTAAGAAGTAAAAGCTATGTAATTAGTTGCAAGTAAGAACACTGTACTTCAGAGGCAGTACTTTTCTTCTAAGGGAAAAAAACCAAATCAGAACAC
The DNA here is from genome assembly GCA_013396755.1 of Sclerurus mexicanus. Taxonomy (NCBI): domain Eukaryota; kingdom Metazoa; phylum Chordata; class Aves; order Passeriformes; family Furnariidae; genus Sclerurus; species Sclerurus mexicanus. Next base: position 514,314 of record VWZF01003479.1, on the reverse strand, counting down.
CGGCTTTATGTCTGGGTTTGAGAGCATAAGGGTGTGTCTATATCAGTGGCTGAATACATCTATTTGCACACACATTGTAATCAGTGTCCCATTCAGCTGCAATTATATATTGAATATTAAATATGAAGCTGATTTGTATCACCGTCAGGAAAAGGGTTGGAGAAGTGGGATCTCGGGATGTCGGTAAGTCCCCTATAAGGAGTGGCAAAGGTATGAAAACTTAAAAATCAACAGAGGACACTGGAGCAGCTGGAAAAGTTTTGTTATGTTTGATCCCTATTTGGCCACTTCATTCAAGTGTTCCAGATAATTGATTTCATTCCTGCACCAGGAAAATAGACTTTTGAAATGACTTCAACCAGGAAAACAACAAAGAAGCTGCTACAACCCCTGTGCCTGATCCCAGTCCAGAGGACGAGGAGGAGGGCAGATACATAACCAGGGATGCAGTGCCATCCAAAGGGATTGTCAGTGCAAAGACTGAAGGAAAACAATGTTTTAAGGTGAGAAGTAGTCTCGCTGATAATATTCCAACATTGTAAGCAAAAGGACTGTGTCAGTCATAGCTAAATAATAAATTATCACTTGCAAGAATCAACTTGAAGATACAAACAAGCAATGAGACTGTGGGCAATAAAACGCTTGAACTAACTAAGGTTTAACTGTGGTACTTGGGGATGTGATACAGTACAAGGGAACAAGGAGCAGTGATGGAAATAAAATCCCTTTGGATTAAAACCTGCTTCAAGAACGGACGATAAAAGACATTGAACTGCAAATTAAAAACCTGTAGGAGTGAATCTATTTGGACTAAGAACATTTTAAATTATGTTTTTTGTCAATAATACTTGATGGTTAGGGAAAACCTTAATGTCATATATAACTCCTGAAGAACAAATGCAACTAATACTCAAGGCACTCAACTCAGACTAAAAACTGCCACACTTCTGCACAAATCCTCTCTGGAACCACTCCCTGCTCCAGCCGATTTTTAGATTCAGAGAATAATATGGATTCCAAGTTCAAGCCTTCAGATGCTTACACACTCCTGTGTGCATATAAAACCCCCCAGGTGGGCCCTGACTCGCTCTCCTGCCAGAAGATGGTTATTCAGCAGAAAGGGTGGGTTGTTTGGTGGTGTAGAACTTGCTTAACCAGCACATGAAAAGAGTAGCCTGGTTTCTTCTAATTTTCTAGTCTGCTCTCTTCTTAAACTGAGTTTTCAATTCCATTTCAAATTCTAGTTCTTAAATAAAAAGAGGCTTTGCTTATATTGGAACTGGATGGTCTTTACAGTCCTTTTCGAGCCTAACCATTCTATGATTTATTTATTATTCAATTACCAGCCATTTATAGGAACCCCATATTAATTCACAACTATTTTTTCCCTGTGGCATACTTCAGTAAAAGAGAAAAGAGAAGTATCAAAGTTACCTGCTGACAAGAGTAATGAGAGCAGAACCATCAGCACATTCAAGGACTGTTGACCACAACTTGTCATCGTTGGCTTTCATTGGTCCATTAGAGAATTACCTGTTTGACAAGATGAAAAATCATGGTTAAGTATTTGTTTCATCTCCCTTTCATCATTCTAAGTTTTACTTCTTCACATGACGTGGCTTTGCACGGTAAAAAAAAAAAATATAATTTTTCTGGACTTAGAAGTGAAATAAATTCTCTTTTCTGTGTTTCCATTAAAATTCCTTTTTCATTTCGCCATGAATATAAACAACTGTTTGCAAATTTTCCATTAACCCAGAGTGGAGATGAATCATATAAAGTCTTTATTGCCTATTCACACCTCCCCTGTAACCTCCACTCAGCAGAACTGTGCTTGTTGTCTTGTCACAAGAATGGGCCCTTGTATCAATCCTGTAAGGACTAGAAAAAAATAAACAATACAAAAATAAATTGGCTGCTTTCAAAGTCAATCTGCGTTACCCCATTAGAGGGTGCAGTCGCTCAGAAAGTGGGTCAAGCAATGAGACGGTTGGAAACACTTCAAAGAAATTGTCTTTTTCGTTAGAATTCAGAGCGTTTTGTGGCATCTTTGTTTCTTGCTTTCCTAGAAAGCAGGGGGAGAAGTGCTGTGGTTTGGCTGGCACTCATCCTCCAAAGGATCCTCCCACCGGGGGAGTCCGGACACATCCAGCTCCACCTGGATGGATTCAGCATCACCTGCTGCACAGACTAACCCTGAGGGGTGAGGTCTGCAGCCTCCTGACCTCACACTCACATTGATAAATAGGGAGTTTATAAAGAAAAGAAATACGTGACCGGTAATATAAATAAAATTAATAATATCAAACAAAATAAAGAGGTAATTTATTAGTTTGTACAAGAACACTGGGAGCTTGGGTTACAGACCTAAAATAAAATATAAACTTTTACTTATATTATTAATCACCTATTTGTAAATAAAATAAATAGGTGATTAATAATATAAATAATATTAATACCAGAACATTAAAATAAAGAGGAAATTTACTGGTTTGTTCAAGAACACTGGGAGCTTGGGCTGCAGACCTACGTGGTGTTACTGCAAGTGGTGAGGCGAGTCTAATTCTTGGGTTGTTAACTTTGTTCTAAGGGGTTTATAGTGGAGCAGCTTGGGGGAAAAAAAAAGAAAAATGGCAATTTATGTCAATAATTCCACTATTTCTGGCAGCTCAAGAGACACATTTTGCCAAATGGTTATGAAATAAGTGCTGTATTATATAAATACATAGATGAGCACTGGGGGGGAGACAGTGCTGTGAGCAAAGGGTTGAGAGGCCAAGGAATTCCCACATAAAATGCTGTGTGTGGCACAGGCAGATTCACTAAAAAGTCATCTTAGCACTGGAAAAACAACAGATGACAGACCTGAAAACCAGCGTAACTTTTGTACAAGCAAACATAAGTTTACACTGTTACCTGCGAGCCAAACCACTGTACTTTAAAATAAGTCAGCTCTTCAAGGGAAAAACAATTAGAAACTGTAACACTGTGAGGAGAAAATAAAAGTGCAATAAACTATGAATGCTAACTATAAATATTTCTCATCAATACTGTTTGAAAAGGCTGCCACCCTTTTTTTCCAGAAGGGGTGGACTTAAAGTTAGAATTGCACCCAAAAAAGAGTAATACTGAATATAAGCCAAAGGTTGGGAATGTAGGAGTTCCACGAAGAAAAACAGCTACAAAGAACAAGCTACTGCCAATATTGATAGGAATAAAAGGAATATGTTTTCCTGAGTAAACCAAAGCTGCAGGAATGCTGGTAGTGATTCATTACTAAGGAAAATCTTGGCTTTCGTAGCAGTTAATTAAAAAGAGATCAATAAGCACTCCTGTTGTCTATCTAGGAAACATCTTTGTCTTCCCATAGCTGAGACTATTAAATATTTCCATATCAAGAATAATTTAGGATGACATTAATGAGAATCAACCCATTAATACTGAGGTCCCTGATTTGATATTTGCAAATCTGTCTAATTTGTAACCAGTTATTTCAGCAGAGCTGGATGGGGAACATACAAATCATTTTTTCAATTTCTTGGGAAACAATGGCATCTTTCAGAGAACCTGAAGAAACCCAAGAACATTTTTAGAAGTAAATGAGATAATCCAGGTAATTACAAGCTCATGAGTGTGATGTGGATCTAGAGAAATTTAATGGAATGACTAATACAGAATCCAATCAATAAATAATTAAGGAGAGTAATATGATTAATATATGTCACTCTGGGCTTATAGTAAAGTTAATTTATTTCTCTCAGGGTTGTTGATTAAAGTAAATTAAAGATAGTTATAATAAAGTAGATTAAAGATAGTTATAATATAGTAAACATCTGTAAAATAGCTCAGTAGCATGGAATTTCAGCAGGCAGTGAGAACGAGATAAAAAAGCACATCGGTGTGGAAGACTAACTCAGACTGGAAATGAGATGCACATTTTTTTGGAAAGCACAACCTTGTTGGTAATTGAGTACCTCAACCTTACTGGTAATTTCTTAATCAGCACTGTAGGTAGAAATCTAGAAGGGAAAAATGCATTCAATTATGTCCAAGAGAACTGGCAACAATACAACTGGCATTTTGATGCAGATCATGGGATGCCTGTGTATTTTCTGTCAGCTGGGAAGGTCAGAGGGAGGGACTGGAGCACAAGAGAGTGGCACATCAGTGGCCAGGAGAATAAATATAAAATATAGATGTGTAAATGAATGCACAGGTACACCTCTACATAGCTGTGACAGTAGGGAAATGCTCGCATTTTAGAACTGCTGCTTCAGGGACCATTAGACTGAATATGACCATTTTTAGGAAGGTAAAATACAATTAACCTTTCACTTATTGACTATTCTGAAATTTTTTTGCATGCTGCTCATATTTCCTGCAGCATCATGAGGATGTCTGAGCTGTCAGAGCTCCATCTCTGAGCCTTTAGAGCTGGAAGAAATGGGCAGGATAACTGGTGACATGGGAAAAAGCCTGGATCATACAAAGTATTTCCTGATGGTAGGCCACAGGATAGAGAGGGCAGAAGCATGGCAATTAGCAGTGATCTAGCTGAATTTATTATTATTATTACTATTAAGCAGCTGCATGGTCCTTAGTTGCCAGCTGGGGTTAAGCCCTGACATGTGTCCACTGCCAAACACAAGAAACGGTCCTCATTCATGGTTTTTGATTTTTTTGGCTATCTTGCCATGAAATAAGGATTATTTATGTTCAGAATATTGTTTTCCCTTGCAGAAGATGCAGCAATGAAAGATTCAAAGAGGGCAACACTCAAAGGAAAGGTTCCGTACAATCACGATCAAGGAGAAGAGACTAAAGTGAGACAGAGCAGGTGGGTGGCTTTTTGTTTCTGCTGCTGAAGAGCCCGTGACTGAACTGCAGCTTCTGCTCTCACCCCCACTACAGACACTGGACTGGCCTGTCCTGCACCTGCCTCCTCACCATGGACTGGATGTGCAGATCCCATACAGATGTACCAGCTCATTGTGCAGATTTTACCCTTCCTTTCCACACCGTGACATTTTAGCTCTTGCCCTGCTCCTACATACACTGCTTTGGTTATCCTTGTAGTGCTATCTAGCTGTCTTGTCTTGAAGGGAATCAGTGAATCACTGGAAAGAAAAGATGCCAAGAGAAACAAGCATTTCAGATTTTGATGTAGAAATTACTTTCCCCTGACTACAAAGGAAAAGAAAAGCTGTGTTTGGGAGAGATGTTTGAAAAACAATGCGCATTTTGCATTTTTTTCATTGTTAGGAAGAACGAAGGGAGCTAGCAGGAGAATTTATTAAACACATCAGCACTACCTCACAAGTTTGCTCTCTGTGCAGACAGAAAATAGGGGAATTCAAGAGATCATTTAATCCATCTTCCTGCCATAGGATTAATTACACCTAAACCATTCTTAGCAGAAGTTCACAGAATCTCCACCACCAAAGTGGTTTTCTAACCTTCTCAAACAATTCCCTAGAGTGTTTCTGCAACCTAGAAAGCTTTCCCTCTGTCTAAACTGCAGCTCCTTTGCTTTGATTCAAGCCCATCCTATCCCCAGTGGAGCTGGAGAAGGATTTACCTACAGAAACATTGGTCACACATCTGCATCACTCTTTAATTAACACGCAAGTGCTGTCATATCTTCATTCAGCCTCTTCTGAGACTAAAAACTTACACTTCTTGCAATCTTTCCTTAAAGACCATGCTTGTTACACCTCCTATACCTCCTCTTACATCTGCCTTTACACTTCATGGCAAGGCTGTGCCTGTAACTAAAGTGATGTTTTGATTTCCCCTTGTTTGTATTTTCTTAGAGCCCTGAAAGTCCTAATAAACAACCCAATAGCTGCCAACTCAGGCAAACAAAAACACAGCATTACAAAGGGCAGAGAGCTGGTCCTCACAGTTAACTCCAGAGATACACAGGTTATCCCTGTTACAGCAGGAGAGAACATCTACACACACACACACGTAACTGTAGAGGTAAACACGTCCCATCACATGTGATGGAACTGATGCCCAGCAGTCCTTCCCACTTCTTCCTCCAGTCTTTTTGGGACATGGGCACCTTTCACAGACTAATACCCAGAAAAGCTCTGGTTCCCACTGTCCTTCTGGACAACACCCTCAGTAACCATAGATATATTTAGTTTTGCTGCACTTCCTATACTGTTGGGACAAAGAGCGTCAACCCAGCAAGGAATTGGCCTCCTCTCAACCTGTTTGCTCATCTGAAGGCAACAGACAGTGCTGGTTGACTGTGGCACCAGTGAGAGAATGAATTAACACAATCACAGTGGCTGAGAAAGCTGTTTAAAAGCAGATGGAAAAGAAAAGGCTGGGATCCAAACCTAACTCCTAGGCCAGCTCTGTTCACTTCTCACATTAAAGCAGGCTTAAAAACGCATCCAGTGTGTGTTCACAAACACTATTACAATGAAATTACAGCCCTATTACAAAGGAAGCAATAGAACTGGCATGAAAGAAAACCTGATTATTAACAAAACATGTGGTTTCACACTGCAACAACCTCAAGAAAAAGTTTATGAGAAACAGATACCAGTTTTCAGCTGATGGTTGCCTTACTTGAAACAACTGAAATAATCTACAAAAAAGGAAATGCTGATAGAAAACCTTTTGGATTATAATGAAGCACTAACTTCACTCAGTGTCTCCTCCTCAAAATTGTCTTATTACACATATGCTTGAAGGTAAGATTACATAACAAAAGAGCATTTAAGTCAGGGTTTCAGTACTGCTAAAGATGACCAAATTTATATTACACTACCTCAGACACTAAATTCTTCCTCATTATTTTATAGATTCAAAAATTGAAAATATGAACTACTAAGCTTTATTTCTCACCCCCATGTTTATTATCTCCCACAGTCGTTCTCCAAACAATCACGAAGAGACAACACACACAAATCCTAAAAATAAACCTCTTAAGGGACTCCTGAAGACCATCCTATGAACTTCAAGCTGTTATTGATAGAATGAAGCCAAGAAACCTGTCTGTGCTCCAGCTGACCCCCCCTTCATCTCCTGCCTCTTCTACCCCTTCCCACCACACCTGGTGAGTGTTGGAGACACATCCCAAGACACATCAGTGCACCCAGGCTGAGAATGGACGTCAGCACTTCCTACCCTAAATATGATGCACAGCAGGATCTGATACAGAAGTTAAAGGGTCCCTTTATCACAGGAGGATTCATTTTAGAGAATCAGTGGTGCATTCAGACATTATAACCACCAAATTTAACTGCTGAGGAACTTCCTTTTGGATGGCACAAAACCTGTCTCCATGGCACGACTAAAGATATTAAAGATATTATCATAATGCAAATAAACTCCAGCTAATCAATTTCTTGATTAATTACGTATTTGCTTTGCGTAGGATAAACGTTTATTTCCCAGATTTATTGCTGATGAAAGTCAGTTTTAGATTGTTGTCTGGCCTACAACTGGCCCTTCACTGTGTACATTAGACCTCTTTTTTTTTTTTTGGGGGGGGGAACCTAAATTATTTGGGGACACAGACACCTTTATAAAAATAACAGCAGCAGTTGGGATGATTGACTGACACCGATAAATAACTCCAGCTACAACAAAAATCTGCAAACAGTCGCCTGTGTGAGCTGAACCAAGAGCGTCATTAATGGATTAATAAATCTAGTCAGATGAAACTATCAAGTCTGGTGTATTCATGGAACAAAATAATCTGAAACAACTGAATTTCGATTCCAATTATGAATGCTCTTGGTCTCCCATGAGACAGGAATGATAAGGAAACATGCACAGCTTTGTAAAAATTTTCTAAGAGAGCTTAAGAGCAGGACAAGGTACATTTTTAAGTGATTACAAATCTCTGTTGTTATCATTTCAGTTTTTAAGAAATGCAAAGCTCTTCTGTAGGGAAACTTCTGCTTGTGCTTTTTGAGCTACTTTCAGTATAGAACCAGAGCAAATGTACTTTAATTTAAAATATTACCATTTCCAAGTCTTAATAATGTAATTTTTACTAGTTTGTTTGAAACAGTGTGTACAGGTACTTTTAAAGATGTTATTGAGAAATAAAATGAGTTTTGATGGTAACATTAGAGGGTTTATAACAGCCATGTTTTTAAAAAACTCCATCTCTGCATCACAGCATAGCTGTAAAACCTGTGACTATGTGTACCTACAAACAGGGCAGTAAACCTGGCTACTGTGTTTTTATTGTCCATTTGAGCAAAAAAGTAATCTAACAGCAACTTATGTAGTGAAAAATGTGAGTAAATGTTTGGTTTCACCTATATGTCATCAGCTGTATAGGCACAGAAATTAAGAACTACCTGTAGTCTCTATGGGAACATTTTGGACACATTTTCCTTTCAGAAATGGCCTCTTTTGAAAAATAAACCTTCCTGTTAAAAGTCTTTGCCATCTAAATTTTATTTCATTCTGACATTCTTGAACATTAATCAGCATCTGTATGTAATCAGATTGGTTTCTAACCTTCTGTCACTCTGGGTCTGTAAAACACTATTTTGTTCAAAAGTGACAAAACACGAGGAGTAAGTCAAGCAAAAATTAAAGTCAACTCAGAAAAACACATACATTTAAACATGTCAAATTTAAAGGAATTCAGAATTCTCATTAAGATTCCCCCCCCTTTCCCATCAACTTCACAAAGGTTGTTTACTTTTACAAATACAAATTATTGCTCCATTCCTTTACAACCTCATTAAACATTCCAGGTCCCTCTCTAGGTATCGAGTTGTGTTTTAGCTCTGGCCAACCACTGGACATCAATCCTTGCAAAGTTATTACCTTGAGCATGGCCTGTCTTACAACACCAGAGCTTTCTAAAAGGCTCTAAAATTGACTTTCTGGCCAGCAAGTATTGAATTGGGAACTTGTGTTCCTGCTCAAAAATGTCACTCTGCTATTTAGCACAACCCCTGATTAATGCAGCACTGCTGGGAAAAAAGCTGCCAGTTGTGGTTAAACTACAAAAACACGGATTTTTTTTTTTTCCTTTCTCATCAGGATCATTTAACTCTGCCAACACCAATGTGTAGCTTATCTGACATAGATGGAGCTGCGCTGCAACTATTTTGGCAGCGTTTTTCCGACTTTCCTAAGGAAAACGTCTCAATGTGCACTGCGAGCCAGGTCTGAATGAGAGCTGAGAGCACACCAGCTGTGCTGGTGCAGATCTGTGCAAGCTCAGCTACCCTGTGAGGAAACACAGGCATCTTCCAGTGCTAGAGTTGGTTCATCTAGAACCAGCTCAGCTGTCTTTGTGCTACAGAGCGTTGGGACACCCTCAGTGGGCAAGAACGAGGCTCAGGAGAAATAAAACCGCCCAGGAGTGAACTGGCAAAATTCTGCGCCATGTGAGTGGCGTTAATGGGATGGGGTGGGTCTGGTAAAAAAATTGTTCAGAAGGCAAAAATTCTTCACTTCTGCAATCTGAAACTAGTCCCTTAAGAATAATAACTTAATAATAACTCTTTGGATTCCAGCAAGCCTTTTGGTCAAATCCTTCTCACCTTCCCATTAAAGATAATAAGGAAAAATGCCAGCCAGAGTAAACTGAGAAATCACAGAATCAAAAAGAGAGGGACCCACAAAAACCATCAAGTCCAACTCTGAAAGAATTTGCCTTCCTGCTTAAAACATCTGCGATGGGAAATTCAGCTGTTTCATGTACCGAAATGTCTCAGTAGTATCACAAATAAAGGCTGTTCTTAAAGCAGAATACACCAGGCTAAGGAGCTCTCGCTGCACCAGCTACGGAGAAAGGAAACTTGTGTGGGATCTTTACCCAAGAAATGTTGGGAAATAAAAACCTGCTGCGGGAGGTGGGAGTAACTTCCTTTCACCTGTTCCTTTCCCTCGTTCCCACTGAACACACCAGCCTCACACTGCAGGGGAAAAATGTCATTTTTTCACTGCTACACACTTAAGAGAGACATTACAAAGCTGGTTTTAAGAGCAGTACATGCCTGTACTACTGCAACCGCCCCACTCATGGCCATTCTAATTAAAACCCCTTGCTTCTGGAACCCCGAGAACACTGAATTGTCAACAAGAACTTCACGTTGAGGGTTACAAGGCAGAAGAACCGAGGAAAGTGCTGGTGAACCCTTTGTCCTCCCCTCTTAGGCAGAAATACTTTCAGGACAAAAGAAAGGACAATTTTTAGTAGTCAGAACAGCAGGTGTGGAGGTTGCCAGGCAGAAGGAGAAAAGGCATGCAGAGCTACAGAAAAGTGGCTTTCAAGAATTTCTTTTTCTTTTCCTCATCCCTCACCCCCAGCATTTTTGGGACTGAAAAATCAGGTAAAACAAAGCTGTGCTGCTGCTGGTGGTGATATCACACACCCCAAACTTTGTTCCACGTCCTTTGTTCCATGAGATGTAAGACCTGCTTATTTTAAGCCTGGCTTGGGGTTTGTGCAGGTTTTATGCTGTGCACAGGTAGGTGTGAGAGACGCTGCATGAAAAGACTCGTATACAATTCCACAAAAACTCTGTTTCTTGACCCCCCATGGATCAAACACCCCTGCTCCTTGAACCCAGTGGAGCGGTGCAAAAATACAGCAATGTACAGAAGCATTAACTGCATGTTGGAACCACAGTTCACTTAGAAGCAGCTTCCTATGTCTAATATTTATTTATATTTAGTAGCTATTTATATATAATATTATAAAGATGTGTATGATAAATTCTTACAAAAACAAATATAGCCACATATATATAGATAATATAAATATCTATAATATTTCCTATTTATATCTCCGCTCAGTGGGCAGGCATTTATCAAACCCACAGAGCATAATCCTCAGTGTTCCAAGTAGTACAACAGTACCTGTGAACTTAATCATGACCCACATCAACACCACACTCTGGCTCCAAACACTCCCCAAGACATGGCTCCCACCTGAAACACTTGCCAGTTCCATCCCTGCAATTCCAGGGGCACACAGAGAACTATTCGATGGAACTTTCTGAAATGGTTCCTCTTAAAGTGACATTCATTTCTCATTTACCTCCCAGACCACAGAAAACAACAGATTTGAGACATGCAAGTTCTGGGTTTAATGCCCTAAACTGATTAAAAACGCCACGCGAAAACCAACCAGGGTAGGAAAAAAGAACATTACCTATGAGAATATAAACTTTATAAAAATAATTTAAACCTCAAGCAAGTTTATGTAACTAAAGAGAGCACGGGCAGGAAATTCTGCTCCATAAGTCAGACCCCTGAGTGCCACTTTACTATAGCACACGAGGCATCATTTTCAAGTCATTTGAAGGCATAATGATGCCTTGTGTACCAGTAAAGTTGGAAAGAGGCAGTCAGAGGTCTAACTCATGACTTTCTGATGGGAACCAGATGGCAGCCACTGTATCTTGGAGACTCCTACAAAGTCCCTGACCCAAAGAACTTAAAAGAGAATTATTTATCCTGTGTGTAATTAAACACACACCTCAACTTATTGAAAGATTGTGATGAGAGGGTGAAGGAATATCAACGTCACTTTAAACCATCCTTGCAGAAAACAACCTTAAGGTATCTTTGAAGGGTCATACTTAATCTCCACACTCAGGCATAGTGAGGAACCGGTCATCATTTGGACACATTAAAGAAACAAAATAAAAATGTAGGGTTTTAAATCACAAGAAGCATTTTAAAAATGAGAGGCTTTTGTTTGTGGAAATTCTGACTGAATAACTGTAATAACACATGCATGACCTCATTGAAGTTGATGCAAAGAATCCCTTATTCATACAGGCAACAGTTTCTCACAGTCTGCTCCTAATGACCCATTCTTTGGGGTATTTTAGTAATATGAAATTAGTTACATTTACTAAGTGACCATTTGATTATCCTGCAATACACATATTTACAGCTATTTCACTTGAATGGGAAACACAGAAAAATGATCATAAAACCAAATCCTGAAACATAAGACCAAAAAACAAAGCTGGTGCTGCAGCATCAGAGGCGGGGGGGGTACAATATGCATGCAAATGTTATAAGCACAGTGTTATTTTAATCCTGGTACCTCAATGCATTCTCAAGCTCTGTTCCCAAACATGGTATTTATTGTACCAACATTTTTTTTTACCTTCTTGTCTAATAAAAATATAATCCTTTTGGCAGCTGCCACAGATGCTCATTCTGCAGTGATTTTCTCTTCACTAACCACAAGGCCTTTGATGCTCACTACATAATATATTTATCACTATGGATGAAGTCACATAGCCCAGACAATCAATTTTGTGTTTTGGGACAGTAAACTGCATCCAAAATATTCTGAACTGTGAAATCCTTAGCTCAAATGTAGCTAAACTGAATCTAATGGAGTCTGTGAAGGCAAAGGGGCTTTTTATATTTAGAATTAACCCACTTCAGCTACAGGTTACAAACCTCAATTCCAGTCTTCCCACTCATACAGAAGTCTAAGACAGAGAAAGAAGGATTAAAATCTTCCTTCCTTATTTTACCTGAAATTACAACTCACAGAGTCATCTCTAGGGGAAGACAGCTGTTATTTTAAGAGGCAAAGGATAGAAGTGAGATGTTTCTATCTCATAGAAATTAGATAGAAATTGAGTGACAGTGACATGGAAAATGGGGTTGTCCAAGTAAGGGAATAGCCAGATACAGACATGATTTCTCCCCTCCTGTATAACCTTATTCTATTCCTTCCCATCTTCTACATCTCTCATCTGCTTGAATCATTATTTAGTAACTCCAGCCAAAATTATGGGAATAGAAATAAATGGCCAGATGACTTCTGAAGAACCCTTCCTGTTGTTGAATTTTTTTCTGAGTAACTATTTTACTCTAAAATCCTTCTCTACCTCTCCATCATCTCTAAGTTCATGGACACGTGATCCTTTCCAGGCAAAAGTCAGCAGTCCATTCCTCAGCTTCCCTGGTAATCAACTGTCCTCTACACTACTAAACATACTGGTTTGGTTTGTGGCATTTCAGCAAAGATCATATATCCATTTTCCATGTTGTCCTATTTTTTCTCTTCAAACAAATCTTTATATCAGTAATACCCCTTTCCCCTGTTTTAATACCTGGACTTAACCATCAGTTAAAAGGGTAAGCACAGACTACAGCCTGGTCTGGTGTAATTTGTATCATGTAATTACCATCTAGCATTACTAATGTAGATCTTAAACATAACCAGAAATCGAATAAACTTTTAAATAGCCTGTCAAGAAGTTCTGCTTTAAAATAATAATCTGGATTTGTAGTTATAGCAGAATGTAGCAAATAAACACAGCCCTCCTAAGAAGACCTAACCAAACCAAAGTTAGAAGATTATATCAGCCATAGGTGAAACCCAGTTTTCATCCTGCAGAACAGATATTTGAAAGTGGGCAGGGGCAGAAGTTTGTCTGGGAGATAAATTTCTTCTTTATTCCTCTAATGAGGCTAACAATGTTTCGAAGAAAAAATTCCATTCCTGGAAAATCTTTATGTAATTATCATAGCAGTGAATTATTACGCAGCTATTTATTGTTATATAAATGTCTGCTCTTCTCCAGAGCTCTAACCAGCACGGATGTCTTTTAGCCCAATGAGTCTATTGGTTAGCTTTAAATAAACAGTAAATGCTATCAGAGCAGTTTAATATTCCCTATTCTTGCTTTACAAAAGCGCTGATCTGCCCGTGCTGTGTCAATACTTCCCAATAAACAGTTTCAAACTCCTCAGTATTCTCATTAGAACAAGTCTTGTATCACTTGTTATGTGAGAAACACGGGAGGAGCTCAAGAGTTTGATTAGGAAGATGAAAATATCTTTTAATAAGGCTGGGATCATAATGCTTATTTCAAAGATTCACTCAGAAAATGAAATATTATTGAAACACCAATTCAAGAAGTAAGGAAATATTTTAGATTAGACTGATGTTTATATATCTTAAAAATTGTGTTTTCATTCAGAAGATAAATCACACTAGCTCAGAATCCCTATCAAGACAAAGCACCATCCAGTGAACAAGAAGAAGTCAGTTTAAAGGAAGCCTTGTTCTTCACCTGATATATTTCTCCCTTAGAGTTAATTATTCTCACAGGATGCTTTTGGGTCATAACTTTTTTCCCCCCCAACTGCTGTCTTTCCCTCTATTGTATACTGAAAACGCCAAATAAAAAGGTAAAACTGCAATTTCATCAGAAGCTCTAAGCATGGCAGCTTCTAAAGGCCATTTTGAACCAATGAATCTCCAGAGCAAGTCATGCAATTAATCATCTTCCTTGTATTATAAGGTAATTACCAGTAATTGGGAAGGCCACTCTAAACTAAGGAAATCTCTCAGTCTAAAAAGACAAGCACAGCACTGATTACAAAGGAATTTAAGAAAAAGCACACTTAGGAAAACACTTCTCAGTTAATCAGCCTTGTAGCTTGAAACTGCCAACGCTGTGGACACCAAAGTCCACGTAAATCTTTCACAGGAAGGTCCATAACCAGCCTTGGCACCTGCACTGTGCCTGCCTCCCAAACTGCCAGAGGGGCTTTCCAAAGGAAAACCATTGCAAAATGTGCTCAGAAACAAGAGGGACGTTCATCTGAAGAAGTGATAATCTTCCTCAGGGAAGTCACGAGGTAGCAACCAGCCCTGCTCCCTTGCAAGGCACACTCAGTTGGTAATTGGTAAAGGTCAGAGCTGCAAAAAGCACACATCTAAGAGTCCCTGATGCATATGAAAGTGTAAGCTCTTTGTTTACCTAGGATAAAAATAACTGGAATCCTCAAGCAGATGATGCAAGCCAATAAAGAAATCCAGAAGGCACTGCTTGTTGAAGTGAGCAGAAAGGAAAACTGGCATGGAGCAAAGACAAGTAAGACAATTAATGACCAGAGCATGTAAAGGGCCTGGCTGAGATGGAGTTCATTGCCCCACAGTGCTGTGCTTTGCACTGGGAGCTGGAAAGGTGTTGGTAACACACCAGGTCCTGCTGGGCAGGGCTGGCATAGCATCAGCACTGTCCCTCCAACATTGCCCCAGTCCAGGGACTGCGGATGGCAAGATCCTGGCAGGGGGCACAACTAGGACAGCTGACCCAAACTGACCAAAGGGATAATCCTGACCAAGTGACATCAGCTCAGAGATAAAAGCCAAGGGAAGGGAGGATATTCATTATTTAAAACATTTGCCTTCCTGAGCAGCTGCTCCTCATGCTGAAGCCCTGCTTCCAGGATTATGTGAGAATACAAAGTGGTTT
>VWZF01003479.1:456611-498780 GCA_013396755.1 Sclerurus mexicanus | reverse complement strand
AAAAGCGCTGATCTGCCCGTGCTGTGTCAATACTTCCCAATAAACAGTTTCAAACTCCTCAGTATTCTCATTAGAACAAGTCTTGTATCACTTGTTATGTGAGAAACACGGGAGGAGCTCAAGAGTTTGATTAGGAAGATGAAAATATCTTTTAATAAGGCTGGGATCATAATGCTTATTTCAAAGATTCACTCAGAAAATGAAATATTATTGAAACACCAATTCAAGAAGTAAGGAAATATTTTAGATTAGACTGATGTTTATATATCTTAAAAATTGTGTTTTCATTCAGAAGATAAATCACACTAGCTCAGAATCCCTATCAAGACAAAGCACCATCCAGTGAACAAGAAGAAGTCAGTTTAAAGGAAGCCTTGTTCTTCACCTGATATATTTCTCCCTTAGAGTTAATTATTCTCACAGGATGCTTTTGGGTCATAACTTTTTTCCCCCCCAACTGCTGTCTTTCCCTCTATTGTATACTGAAAACGCCAAATAAAAAGGTAAAACTGCAATTTCATCAGAAGCTCTAAGCATGGCAGCTTCTAAAGGCCATTTTGAACCAATGAATCTCCAGAGCAAGTCATGCAATTAATCATCTTCCTTGTATTATAAGGTAATTACCAGTAATTGGGAAGGCCACTCTAAACTAAGGAAATCTCTCAGTCTAAAAAGACAAGCACAGCACTGATTACAAAGGAATTTAAGAAAAAGCACACTTAGGAAAACACTTCTCAGTTAATCAGCCTTGTAGCTTGAAACTGCCAACGCTGTGGACACCAAAGTCCACGTAAATCTTTCACAGGAAGGTCCATAACCAGCCTTGGCACCTGCACTGTGCCTGCCTCCCAAACTGCCAGAGGGGCTTTCCAAAGGAAAACCATTGCAAAATGTGCTCAGAAACAAGAGGGACGTTCATCTGAAGAAGTGATAATCTTCCTCAGGGAAGTCACGAGGTAGCAACCAGCCCTGCTCCCTTGCAAGGCACACTCAGTTGGTAATTGGTAAAGGTCAGAGCTGCAAAAAGCACACATCTAAGAGTCCCTGATGCATATGAAAGTGTAAGCTCTTTGTTTACCTAGGATAAAAATAACTGGAATCCTCAAGCAGATGATGCAAGCCAATAAAGAAATCCAGAAGGCACTGCTTGTTGAAGTGAGCAGAAAGGAAAACTGGCATGGAGCAAAGACAAGTAAGACAATTAATGACCAGAGCATGTAAAGGGCCTGGCTGAGATGGAGTTCATTGCCCCACAGTGCTGTGCTTTGCACTGGGAGCTGGAAAGGTGTTGGTAACACACCAGGTCCTGCTGGGCAGGGCTGGCATAGCATCAGCACTGTCCCTCCAACATTGCCCCAGTCCAGGGACTGCGGATGGCAAGATCCTGGCAGGGGGCACAACTAGGACAGCTGACCCAAACTGACCAAAGGGATAATCCTGACCAAGTGACATCAGCTCAGAGATAAAAGCCAAGGGAAGGGAGGATATTCATTATTTAAAACATTTGCCTTCCTGAGCAGCTGCTCCTCATGCTGAAGCCCTGCTTCCAGGGAAGTGCTTGGACTTTACTTATGGATGGAGAGTTTAGGATGAAATCTTTGGTATTTTCCTTTGCTTAAGCTTTCACTCTACTAAACTGCCTTATCTCAACCTACATGGTGTTTTCCACCTTATTTTCTCTCCCTGTCCAGCTGAAGAGGGATACAGTGGCTTGGTGGGCAGCTGGTATCCATGTATTGGTCTGCCTGGCAAGACTCTGGTGGCAGGGGGGCATATAGGGCTGGCTTCCCTGAGAAGCTGCCAGAAGAGTCCATCATGCCCAACTGATCCGATTCCAGCTGGCTCCAGGATGGACCTACCCTTGGCCAAGGCCGAGCCCACCAGAGATGGCAGTGACACCTTGGGGATAACAGGCTTAAGGAAAAAAACCCCAAAAATAAAAATTATTTGGCAGAAGTAATTCCAGCCAGAGAAGAGCAGAGTGAGAATATGTGAGAGGAACAGCCCTGCAGACACCAAGGGCAGTGCAGGAGGAGGGGCAAGAGGGACTCCAGGGGCTGAGGCTCCCCTGCAGCACATGGGGGTCCACAGGGGAGCAGAGACCCCCCTGCAGCCCCTGGAGGAGCCCCCACGGAGCAGGGGATGCCTGAAAGGAGGCTGTGACCCTGTGGAAAGCCCACACTTGAGCAGGCTCCTGTGCCAGGACCTGCGGAAAGAAGAACCCAGGCTGGAACAGGTTTCCTGGTAGGACTCGTGATCCTGTGGAAGGGACCCAGGCTGGAGAAGTTTGTGAAAGAACCGCAGCCTGTGGGAAGCCCTCTGGCTGGAGAAGCTGGTGGAGGATGGTTTGCCATGGGAGGGACCCCACACTAGAGCAGGGGAAGGATTCCTCTCCCTGAGGAGGAAACAGCAGCAGAAACCACAGGTGATGGACCAACCACGAGCTCCATTGCCCATCTCCCTGTGCCAGTGAGCGTGAGGAGGGACAGCAATAAAGTCAAGACCAGCAAGGAGGGAGGGGTGGGAGGAAAGTGTTTTTAAGATTTGTTTTACTTCTCATCGTCCTGCTCTGATTCTGACTGGTAATAAATTCAATTAATTTCCCTAAGTGGGGTCTGCTTTGCCCACGATGTGACTGGTGAGTGATCCCTCCCTGCCCTCACCTGAACTCATGAGCCTTTGGCTGTGTTTTCTCTCTCCTGCCCAGCTGATAAGGGCAGTGGTGGAGCAGCTTTGGCGGGCACCCACCACACAACCCCCCAAGAAACGGGAAAAGCCATTCGATGACAGAAATACATGGACTTCTGGAGGTCCCTGACCAGCTGCTGAATGTGTGCAATGCCAAAGAGATGCACTTAGAAAGAGACCTGTGGGGATATCAGCTCAACCAGCCTGAAAAACACTGTTAAAAAAAAAGCCTTGTCTCAACTGCAACCCTCTAACACAGCTCAGGTCAGAAGAATATCCACTTGAAGGGCAAACAAAGCATTTGCAATTAAAATAATTCATTTAAAAATGCAGGCAGTTGTATTGGTGTGGCCACCCACAGACATCTTCACACTTTCTGTGGGAAGAGAGCGATCAGCATGTTTTTTGAAAGCAAATATTGCTATTAAAAAGGCACATATCCCACAGAAGTACATGTGCAAGGTTTCAGAGCACAGCCTTAAGTATTTATATTGTACCATATATATTTGTCACCTATTTTTACTACTAAAAGGCAGAATAAAGCCTTTTTGCTTTTAATAAAATTTATTATTGAAAATAAAAACTCTCTGTATGTTCTGTATAATAGTTATTGTTCTGTCATGCAAACTTATTTCTCACACTGTTCATTCATATGAAGATAAATGTGTTTATTCTCCCACTGGCTCAGTGCTGTGAGGAAGTTAATGCACTCTAAAGATACTCATAACTCAAAAAATAAATACTTCAACCCTTCAGATTCTTCATACTGGAAAAAGGTAATCAGAGAATTAAAGGAAGTTGCTTTTCATCAGGAAAATCAGCAGTTTTACAACACAAAATAACTACTGAAGTCTGAAAAATATATGAAAGATCCTACTCCTCTTAACAGACCTGGACCTCTTTGATATCTCGCTCTTCTAAGACCTATGACTGGTAATATCAAAATTATTCTGTCATTAATTATAAGCAGTATGGCTTCTCTTCAACCACTACAAGTCTTACTTCTGGAGAACAGGTGATGTGAAAGTGATTTCCTTCATTATTTGAAAGATTTCTGTGGCATTTGCAGATAACGTTGTTTTCATGTGTTCATCTCAAGTGACAAGGAATACTCTGGGATATTAATATTCTTTTTCTTCTGAAGCATTTTTAAATCTGACAGGTATATTCATGTTGCCTTAACAGAAAGACTCCCCATTTGTGTGCAGCAGCTTGACTTTTGCCCTTGGGATATTGCAAAGTCATCACTGTGCTGGTCCTTTGGGTCACTCACAAGGATTCTATATTGGACAAAGTCAGAACATGTCATGGAAGCAACACCTGGGAGCAGAAATTTATGCCAAAGGTTATGAAACATTTTTGGTTTTCACTGAATTACAGAAAACTTGCTCTAAAAGTTTATTCCGTGTCCTTCACAATAGGAGGGGTATTGGGAACAAGTCTTCTGAGTAAGCTTATATTATCCAAAGCAGGAACTGCCTATTGGCCCATGACTGATTAGCTATAATCACTGCTCCTGCTTCCCACCTCCAGGCACAGCCTTGTAAAGCCCATCCCTTGGGGAAAAGCCTGCTGTGCCCCATGCTTCGTTTCTGAAATCAAGTACAGAGTGGTATTAAGGGTCCCTAAGCCAAAATCGCCCTGGGAATACATCTCACCTGTCTTTAGAAACTTCCTGCAGTGTACAGATGTGAATCTATACTCAGTTCAATGGAGAAGGACAAATCAACACAATCATCTCCATTTGCAAGATGTGGGATGTGTTGCTGACTCCACTGAAGGAGGGCAGGTGGAGAGAACTCCATTGTGCAGGAACACATCCAGTTCAGTGAGTCACGTCCTATCCACCAGCACTGAGCACCAGCTAAGTGTGAGACAGTTCTAAGAAACCTTATTTTTGACAGCAGTTGATTGTCTTCTAGTCAAATCTGACAGAGAGGGCCAACTATGGATTAGAGACAAATAAGGAAAACTTCATTGATGAGAGACCAGGTTGGAACTACAATATACAATAACAAACAACAGAAACAGAGTACAAAAAACAAACAAAGAGCACTGGAAGATGCAGCCTTGAACTTGGGAAATGAGGGTGTGTCAAGTGAAGAAAACACAACTGTACAGTGGACAACTGTGCAAACTGCAAAGAACCCAACCTGTTACAAGCAAAAGAAATCTGATGCTGAAAGGTGAACTGACAGCAAGATAACTTCCTGCCACATGAAGAGCAGATGCGGTGACAAGAGGATTATGTTACTTAACAAGAGCTCATAAGAACCAGAGCTTGCATAACATGAAGGAGAACCATGTCAGTAAGATAATTAATTCAAAAGTATTTAAGAGTTACGTACAAGGTTTTAGAAATCAAACAGGCTGTTCATTACACTTGTATTTGGCACACCAAAGTCAGCACAGTTAGCCAAAACATGATGTCCAAACTTTAAAAATAGAACACTCCAGGGAAAAAATGTTAAACGGAGGTTCAAGAGTACTTTGTTTTAGCAATGGCAGAATATAGAATCAAATGCTCAGGTAAATGGACTGAGAAAGGTGTAATGCACAGTGTGATGGTGGAGGAGGAATTGCCCATCACTGAGATTGACTGTGCTGCTCCCTGGCCAGGCTGTTCCTGGGTACAGCAAATCGCTAATCCAGGGTCCAAGGACAACGTGAATGTGATACAGGAAGGGACAGAGCAGAGCTCAGAAAATTCAAGCACTCAGCAGCCTGTGCCTCAAGGAGTTCCTCTGTCCCATGGCTACTGGAATAACATGTCAAAGCAGAGTGAACACCCCTGCAGCACCAAAGAAGGCAGAACTTAGACTGTGGCTGAGATGAACCAACCAAATACTTAAAGAGAGAATGAGGAGGAAAATCTGGAGAGACAAATGATTCCAAATATTTCCTGTATCTTAGGCAGCCCAAGGTTATGTATGAAGCTATTAGAAACAATACCTCTATGGTACCCCTTAAGGGAATGGATGCTGTAGATCACTTTCCCAGCAAAGAAGGTAATTAAGGGAAAATCACAGATATTTTTATCATATAAAAGGTTAATACTAATAATGCTGGAGCCTTAATCTAAAAGAAATAGCAAAAGAGCATGACTAAAGAGTCTAAACAGCCCTGAAAAGAACTAGAATTCACAGAGGAAATCAAAGCAAGACGGTGAATTCCCTAAAAATAAAAATCACATTAATACCACGTTTGGAAATGGAGGCACTTCACACTGTTCAGTGACCACAAGGATGCCACAACAAAGGGCTACTGCAAAAATAACTGCATTTCCTTCAGTATATGATCCAAGTTGCTATTCTTTGCTGTTTATAAATGCTTGTTCTGTCTCCTTGAGATAAATTCACTAGCCGGAGAGTATTCCCCCTCAGTGCTCTGTCTAGGCACACTCTGTGACTCCACAACAAACCAAATTCTTTTGCAACACCAATAACTGAAATTTGTTTTCCCAAAGATGTAATGATTCCCCATGCCCTAGCCAAGTAAAGTCATCAGGAGGGAAAAATCCCTAAAAATCTGGTGACTCACTGAAAACTTTCCTAATTTCCACATGGGCAAAACTTAGGGGGTTTAGGGGAAGGAATATTTGACAACTCTGAGGATTTTTCTTCTTGTTTTGTGAGGAGAGGCCTCCTAAGACTGCTTTACAAAAGGAGCCCAACTACTGCATCCCTGAGAACACTCATTATATTCAGTTTTAAAACAGTCTGAATAAGGGCAGGGAATTCCAACCACTTGGAAGGTTCCTCCGCTCAGCACCAAGGAGTGCAACTGCTCCTGCTGACCAAAACACTGCACAGTGAGCAAAAACCAAGTGCCATTTGTGCTTCAGAGACTTTAAGCCTGTACAAGAAACACTGGAGGAAACCACAGTGGAGAACTTCTCTGCTGAGCTGCCAGCTGAGAAAACCCAAAGATCTCCAGAACCACGATGGCCACAGGGCACGTGTTCTGTGAGTGTTTGTGCTGGCAACTGAGCAAGCACCTGACTGACCACATTGTCACCTTGCTATCAGGATGCTGTGCTTCTAAGTGAACTGATTTCCTGTGAAGACCAACCTTTCTCTCTTTTTTTTTTTTGTGATTCTGGGTCACTTTTCCTCTCCCACTGCTGCACTTGGTACTGAAAACTAGTAATGCAGACCTTCTACATTCCTTCTGTCACTACTCCACAGCCTGGCTGTCAGGTTTGGCCCATTGAGTCCTTCAAAGACTCTGTGTTAGAGGGCAAAGAAATGCACAGGCTGAGCAGAATTTCTTGACCAAATTTATTTTGGAGACCTTAAGAGTTCCAATTCCTTAAAACTACTGCAAGTCCCAAGCCACACGCTCCCTTACTGAGCTGACTCCCTCTTCAAAGCACCGACAGCTTGGCAGGACACTTCCTCGCCTTCACCAGAAGCCATTCCAGTGGGATCCATCACTCACTGACTAATAACAGGGGGATAAAATGGGATATGAAATCCACGTTGGTAAATGCAAAGTAATGCAGAGAGGAATCCCCTTCCCCTCAGTAGCTTTGCACAGTGGTGTGCTCAGCATTGGGTGGGCTACTGCATCTCTAATAAAATTATGCACATCTAAATCACCACTTGCATAGAATTGAACTCAGTGGCAGACAGAACTTCAGCAGCTGATGAGGAAAAAGAAAAAAAGGAAAAAAGGAAAAGCTCATTATACCATGGTACCACTTTATGGGTTCACTGCATCTCTAGAGCTGGAAAGGGATCAGGAGGGGATGAAAAGGGTAGTAAGAAGTGTGGAACATTTTCTGTATGCAAAGCATTTAAACAGACCGGGAAGATTCAGCTGGGAAGGAATGCCATAGAAGTCTATAAAAATTCTGAAGCAGCTTTGACAAACTGAACAGACAGCAATCATGCATCACTTCTGATTGTACGAGAATTACACCATTATCAGACAGCACTTCCAAAACAAACCAAAGCAGGTGGGGTTTCGCCACACAGGGTGCAGTTTAACTGGATTTCTCTCTATGACAACAGCTTCCCCATCTTCTAAGAACAAGTAAACAACTTCTATGGATAAAACCATCCACCAACAGCTATTAAACACAAAACTGTGACTCTGCTGACAGGCAGAAAGTACCTGTGAGGCAGATGGCCAGAAGATGAGAGGGTATATCTGGGGAAATACATTTTCCCCGTATTTACATAATGAAATACACAGCCCAGCCAATATCAGACATGGCAGCAAGTTAGATGGATGCTAAACCTGACCCAAACATCCACTCTGACACCCTTTTGCTGTGTTATCTGCCCAATCCCAGAGTCACACCAAAGTCCAGTCTCCTCGCCCTGTCCCCCATCCCTGCAAATACCTATACAAAACCAAAGTATTACTCTACAAGAACTTAAAAGTCACCTCTTGATGGCTGCAAAGATCAGTTTTCTGAAAGCTTTTGGTACTAGAAGATGTTCTCCAGGTTTTCTGTCTGCTTCTGGGCAAACACAAACTACTGTGGCCTCAAGTGCTCATGTTCAGCTACAGGACAAAAATGTCACTATTTTATACCTATAACTCATTCTCCTCAGCACCCAATCCTGAATTCTTAAACCACAGAATATAAGGAAATCCCAACTCGGCCTCAGAGCACACAGTAAAACCCTTCAAACACACTTTTACATCTTGAAAGCAGATTCATGTTAAAGGCCATAGCCACTGTACTGATGCGCAGTTTGTTATTGTGTACTGACAATTCCTGTCCAGAAATTCAACATACAATTGCCGTGGACCTTGCACATAGAGTGGGCAAAAGCTTCAGCAGACATACCACTAAAAAAACAGAACAATTTTTTCATTTTTTAAATTTTAAGTGGCACTTTACTACTTCTGTAGTAAAGCAGCATGCTCTCCAGACATTACTTCACCCTACTAATGTGGGAGAACTGCTCCTAATGACTCATATCTTTACATTTTCAGAGACCCTTCACTCTTGCGATAGAACAAATTCAGTATTGATTAGGTGCTTGTTTATGCATTTTAATCATTGACCTTTCTGCTTAGTCTTGCTGTAAATTCTGGATCCCTTTCAGAGGGGAAGGAAGGCAGAGAAACTGCCATCCCCATGAATTTTCCATCATCACTTGGTGCTTCAAAATTCAGGCTCTGAACTTGTTAGATCACCGTGTTTGTTTTTGTTATCTATTGCATTTGTTAGCAGGAGCAAGCACTGTAACACATGGCTTGTTTCGCTGGGTCTGCTTTGCTGCTTCTAGCTAAACAGTTTAATTTTGGTTCCATCCTTCCTCCCCAAATGAACAAAACCATCACAGTGATGGATTGCACTCAGCATGGAAATAGAAACGACACTTGAGACCAGAGAGATGCCTGTCAAAGAGTACTTTTCCATTTCATATTTACAGCACTTTCTGTAAGCAAATTAGAAAAGTTTGTGATTCTTTGATAAGCACAGCCAGGATGGCCTTAAGAACTGAAGATACCAAGTTCCTTGAGGACCATGTCCTAGCTTTGTTTTCAATAAAAGAACATAATCAATCTACTCCCTTAAAGCTTTGGGGGTTTTTTAGTGGTTTCCTAAACTCTTTGAGCCTCTGGCCTTTCAATCATGGAAAATGCTCTTGTACAAGAAGACAGGATTTCTGAGGGCTTTGTGATGATGGTGACTCTAGAAACAAACTGATCCTATCACGTGCTCAGCATCTCAATTTGCAGGAAAATACAGGTTCTTTTGGAGGGTCACTCTGTGCCAGATACAAATTCTCCATAAAGGCTATGGCTGGTACTTTTTGTTATTTTGGCAGNAGGAAAGACATTAACGTTTAAATGGGATAAACACTTGTTTGGTTTTGACACTTGAAACTAAAACCCCAGAACATTTACTTCATGATCCACAGAAAGGAAAAGGAAAGGAAAAAGCCAAGGAAAAACGAATCAGGCTCATGAAAGAGGAGAAGGATTTTCCAGGTTCTGATGAGTACTGCATGACACAAAAGCATTGCCACTGTCCCCAGTACCACTTCATATGGGAGATATGAAGAGGGAAAAGGCACAACCAACTACTTCTGGAATAGGAGAGGGGTAAATTCTGGAAGTTTGCAGGCAGCTGCTGGACACCCACGCTTGATTAGCCCAGCCCAGCCCCAGCCAGCCGGAAACTGCAGAACACAGGCAGCCCTGACTTTGGTAATTAATTAAAACAAATTATGAGACTGCCTGAAGAAGTCTTGACTAGAGTTTTCTGTGAGACAGCACAGCTCAGGGAGCTTTATGAAAAGCATGTTGGGAGCTCTTACTTGATGTTTTAAGGTTAGACTATAATTACCATTGATTTAAGACTATTGGATTAAACTTCCAAGAAGAACAAAAGACAAAAATGATCTCCTAAATGTCTCAAACTGTGAAGCCTTATGAACATGTTTATTCTGCATTTCATTTCCACCACTGCAGTAAGTTTAGAGCAATGCTACTTAGGCTCAACACATAAAATAATAGATTTTATTCTTTTTAGTTCTCAGTCATTTGGACTCCTGTACTGAAAATCTCCCACTGCAGTCAGACTGAAGCTTTAGGGAGAAGTGCATAGGGATGCACCAGTCTTGAGCTTGGAGGAAGCGATGCTTGAATATTAACCAGCTGTCTTGGATCCCCCCACCTTCTAGAGCCCTAACCTGTGGGTGTCAGGGTGGCTGCAGCTCCCCCAAAAAGCCAGGACCTCGGATCCTAAGGCTACTTTTATAGTTGTCTGTGGAAAACCTTTTACATAGTAAAACCCCCACCAATGTCACCCACGTGAGCCTTAATCCCTCCCAGTAAGCTCCTGACTCATTCCTCACCCACTCTTAGGCAGAGCTCAGTAAATTCCAGCTGCTCTCACACACAAAGAGCAGCTCCAGCACCTGGCCTTGCTGCCCTGTCATTCCTAAAAGGAATGCAGCCATCCACAACAGCATTCCAGTCCCAGGAGCTACCCCGCCATGTCCCTGTAACTGCAGCGAGGTCACAGCCCCAATGATAAAGAGCAGAAAGGCAACAGAACCATCACCGCTGCCATTTCCCTTCCTCATAAATTCCCCATTGCTATGTTCAGTTCCCTGCCCAGGAGTGCATCCCAGTGCCTGCACTGGGGGCTTGGCAAGGCTCTGCTTTCACAAGAGCATCCCTCAGGCACATGGGGCTTGAGGCTGCTCCCATCCCAATAAATAGCAATTTGCCCATGGACCTATAAAAGTCTTGAAGAAAGTTATTTCATGTTTAAAAAGTAGTGAGGCTCTGTTCAGGAACTCTTCACCTGTTCTCTTCTACTCTGGAACAAAGGCAAATTGTTGCAAGATGAACTTTTAATTTACCAATATAGCTCCCTGTGTGAGGCTCCTAAAAAGTAATGTATGCTGTGAGCTGGTTTCTTATGTAAAATTTGTTTCTAATGGAAGCCCTCTAGAGTTTCAAGGGAGCTGCTTGTGTTCTCTCATCAGGAGATGAACAGATGAAGCTCACTCTGAGTGAAAAGGAAGGGAACAGAAATGGGAAGAAGTTAGGAGTGGCTGAGCCTGACTTTGCAGCAGAGATGGTGTCCACAGTCACTTGTACCCCCTGCTTCTCTTCCAGCAAGGGAACAGCTTGAAGACCGTCACAAATCAGAGGTCAGAAGAGCACCAAGCCCACAGGACCCTTTCCATTTGCCACCTGCCCTCGAAGGGCTGTGGGGCAGGATGTGGCTCAGTGAGCACTGCACAGATTTGCCCAAACATAGAGAGGCTGCAACACACAAAGCAATAGTTACCAGCCTCCAGCTTGTGTATACAGAATCTCCTTGCATAGCCGGCTTCAGTGATTGTTCATTTGCTGGCTGGAGTCCAGGTTTCTAAACCTCTGCCAGTAGTATTTCTAAAAATGAAATCCCAGCAATATCTTAATCAACAAAATGCTGCCATGTCACAACACTGTACAACAGGGTCACAGCGAGTTACTCTTAAAACTCCACACAATCAAAAGAGGTAACAAGCACGATTGTACTGGATTTACTCCATAAAAAGTGTTTTCAGTATTGAGAGCAGCCACTCCCTGATTTCTGTCATGACTTTTCAATTCCAGCCCTATCTATCAGTGAGCAACTCTCCCAAGCAGCCAGATAAGGAACCAGTGTTTCATTCAGCTCAGGGTTCCCTCACTGCACTCTGTAAGGGGAATTTAACTGCTGGCGTAATTGACAACATTGAATCTTAGAATAAATATATTTATCTTTTTTTCCCACCACAAAATAGCAATGAAAATCATCCTGTGAAATGTTGTTCAGTTTCCATTCATTTCCATCAACACACCCCTCCCTTTGGATAAAGTTACTCAGGACCATGACATTTTGGGCTGACACCACTCCTGGATGGTTTTATGTTGTCTTTTACAGCTTTCAAGTAAATCATTCCATCAGTTTTGTATTCAAATTTTGGGATATTTGTACCTTTAGAAATAGAAATATTTTGTATCTTTGGAATGGGAAGTTTGGTCTATTATCTTGGCAACCTTCTGTCCAATGACATGCAATATTGGGAAGAAACAAGACAGGAACAAAGAACCCAACTTTAACTAGATTAAGATAATACCAGTGCTCTGGATTTTAATGCATACTGAACACATATTTGCCATTCAAGATAAGTATCTAAAGTGGACACAATTCCCTTGGAAAAAGTTTCTCTCTCTA
Source organism: Sclerurus mexicanus (assembly GCA_013396755.1). Taxonomy (NCBI): domain Eukaryota; kingdom Metazoa; phylum Chordata; class Aves; order Passeriformes; family Furnariidae; genus Sclerurus; species Sclerurus mexicanus. Next base: position 486,404 of record VWZF01003479.1, on the reverse strand, counting down.
GAATTTTGCCTGTATTTTTGAATGGTAAAATATTAATTACCCGACAAGTGACATAATGGGAAAGCACGCCAGCCATGTGCTTTACAAGACAAAGCTTTTCTCTTTTAGAAGTCTAAGAATTATTCAGCAAGGGAATAGGTGAAGAAGAATTTAACAAATGTTGATGCTGTTAAGACACTACAGGGAAAAAAGTGCCATTTCCCAGATGTTCACCACAAAAACAAACCCATGAGAGACTGGAGATAACCAGAAAAAAAACGGTATATTCTGATTACCACAAGCTGAAAATTGTGTGAAAAAGGAGCCCTGGAGCTCTCATGTTTGGGAATGCAACACAGATGGCAAATGCACCATCTATATCTTCCCACCACTTCCTTGCACCTCGACAGAAAAAGCCTGTGACTGAAGAGGTTTCACTGTTAAGTGACACACAGGAACGACAGTAAGAGTAATAGGAGGGGTGGAAGGCCCCCACCTTAAACAATTAATACTCAAAGAATGAAAAAAAAAAATGTAGTTTTAGTTAGGAACCAGTTACAACTCAAAGCAGCAAAACTGCAGTCCAAAGTTTTCCGGGGAAACCTCCACCAGTCTCCACATGGGTGTGGGAAAGGGCATCTTGTTTCTTCAGGTGAATTGAAATCCCACTGCTCTTCCTACTTGACGTAGTAAACCCTTTGTGCAACAGCTCCTACATCACACTTCACTGCTCCTACAGCTCCGTTCCTGGTGCAGCCCAAGGGGCTGGAATTGCATCCATTAGAATAAACAGGATTTTGTCAGCGACGTGCCAAAGCCTCAGTTGTTTTCTCTGGGCAGAATGAGAGCGGATAATCCCACGCAGTCCTGCCAGGAATGCCCTGGGATTTGTTGCCTGCAGTGCCTGGTCTGCAGGCATGGTGCTGTTAAGAGCTTTGAAGCCTAGAACAATGCTTCATGTTTTGTGTAACGTTACAGCCTGGTTCTTTATTAGGAAGTTTCTTTCTAGCTACTGAAGTATGTTTAGGAATACATCTCGTTCCTATGGAAATCTGAGAATTCTGCCCTTGCCTCCAAACAGAGCGGGAACAGACTCCCTGTCTGCAACATCAGACACCCTGGCATAAAGTGAGAAAATTGGGTGGGCCTGCTAAGCTTCACTAGTGTGGAAAGGTCAGCCTGCAAATGCAGAGAATCTGCAGGAGAAGCTGGCAGGCTGCTGGGGCTGCTGCACATGCAGAGGTGAGGCCTTTCCCTGCCTTATTCCCTGGGAACATCACAAACTTGCACCTTGCACAGCCTTGCTACCGCTCCTGGGGTGTATCTCCCCCAAAGCCCAGCCTGGGCAGAGCAGCTGTGCCACAAAAGCAAAGCTGGACCACGTCAGCTTTGGCAAAGGCAGTGCCGAATCACTGGCTGAAGCGCTACTCAACTCCATCGCTGCTTTGAGCAACAAACTGAAATGGAAGTCACTTGCATTTGCAAGGAATTTGAGCTGATGTCTCTCTATTTTGCAAGTAGAAAGCACACCCAGGTCCAAAACTCCTAAAGTGACAAGGGTTTGTGCACATGAACTTGCAGGTGTGTGACATGAGGCACCTCAGAGACGCAGGAGAGGCTTCTCTCCACAATAAATCTTTTAAAACACAGATTTTTTGGGGGGTTGCTTCAAACGTGGGCCTTATAAGTATTTTTGAAATTATTGTACACAGTTCATTAAAAATATGGTGAGCAAATGAAAGGTCAGAAAGCAGCTTTTCTACATCTTCAAGAAATCTCACTTTTAAAAAGTTTAAAAGAGAAAGAAGAGTTTTACTTTACCATTCATATGCAAAAGTATATTCTTTGTTTTATCATAAGTTTGGTGATGATAAATTTTGATGAAAGACAGAAATAAATCTACGACACATAAGAAAAATCACTTTATAAGTCAGTTTTTCTTCTGTAAACTTTTCATAGGAAACAACCTGCCTCAATCTAAAAGACTGTTTTATCAGAAAGCACCAGTATTGATTAGCAGAGTGATTCTGAAATTGATACCGAACAAAAACCCCAGAGCTGAACCAAGTCCAGCACATTTTGAAGTGTAAACACTTTATAGTAGTTTATGGAGAACATAACAGAGCTCCCAACTGGAATAACACAGGAAACAGCTCTCATACCTTCCTAACACCACTACTCACTCCTGTCAAATGAAGCAGTGTATTTTATAAGCTTAAAAAGCATACCTGGAAACTTATCTGCCCTCCTAAGAACATTGGAAAATAAAAGAATAAATAAAATCAAGGTGCCACTTTGGATATTCAGTGCTGGTTTCTGCCCTTGATGAGCCCCTTGCTGCCCATTTTAAATTCATAATGGCCTTATTTTTACATCCAGAAAACCCATACATTCAACCTGACAGCAAACACAGGTGTTGAGGAAAAGCAGGAACTAGCCATTCTTTATTCCCAAGTTCTTGGAGCAGAGATCTGCCAACTTTTTTCTCTGAAAGCTGTTTTCTTCAAATACATTCAGCAAAAGGAGTATTAGGGAATCAGCACTAGAGGCAATTCCTCCTTTACATCTTCACACTGATCTGCAACATTCTCAGTGCCTCTCAGACAGCAATTAGGGATCATGCAAAGATCCCAGTGACCGATACAGCAAAAATGTTGGCTGTAATTTCTTGTCATTGAACTGCACTAATGTTTTTCTGCTCCAACAGAGATCTGTCTGGGCACAATGAATGCACAGAGCAATATGCTGCCCTGGAGATCCTCCACTCCAAACAAGCAAATGAAAGATTATAACCAGGCAGGATGACCAGGGAAAAGTTAAAATAGAGGGATGAAGTGACTTGTCCAGAATTAGATCAGTTACAGAGAAAGGAGCCCAACCACCTTCACTACATACTGGTCCAGCATCTTATTCATCCCATTTGAGGCACTTCCAGCACCAGAGAAACAAAGTATAAGCAATAGGCAGCTTGAGCAATATGGAGTACCTTGAATATAAACACCACTAGGAGCAGTTTTGTTTCTGAGAACCAGTGTACATTTTAGCCAAGTTACTTTGGTATAATGCTGAGTAACATACAGTGTAAATCAATATAATCATGCATCTCTATAAATTCAGCCTTCATTTCTATGTACTTTTTTCATACTCCCATAACAATACCTTTATCACTGACAGATTATATACTCAGCTGCCTTCTTAGAACCTTACATGATTTTTGTTCTGAAACAGTATCTCTGAAAGTAATAAGGGTTTCTCAGGAATTATCTTTCTTACTGCCAGTTATCAGTCTTAAAAAAAAATAACATGAATTATTTTTTGTTCCCTCATGGCAACCAGGGTCTGAGAATTGAACTGGAGCATCTGTTGTTCTTAATATGACCAGTAATAAAAGACTGAGCTTCACAGAGGACATAAAGCAGAGTGAAGCTTAGATCACCTCCTCTCTACCTGTATTGACTGTGCAGCACTAACGTGTAAAAATTTAATCATTCAGTATGGAAATTTAAGTCAATGACATCCAAAGGAGACAAAATGCTGACTAAGGTTTCTTTTCTTTCCTTTCTTTCCCCTCATTGGATTGTCATAAAACTACTTCACTGGTAACTAATGGCTGGTAATGTCCTCAACTCACAGGAAATATTTTCAGACAGTTGCTAGAAACCAGAATACAAAAGTCAAGGTCACAGCCCTTGATTCTGTAGGATATTGAAGTAAAAGCTTGAAGTCTGATTTGCCTACTCTAATGCATCTGGAATGAGGCATGTTTTAGCACTTTGCTGGACTGAGCTGAGCTGGGGAGAGCCTCTCACAGTATGAGAGATACAGTTATTTTACAAAAGCTTATTCACTTTAAAGGAGTGTTTCAAGAAAGAAGAAAAATGTGTGCTTCATACTGAAGTTCCCCTACTATTATAACTTCCTACTTCTGTAATCTAAAACAGTCACCACTGAACATCTTTCAGGCAGTATTTTAGTTTAGAACTGTATATTCTCAAACATTTCATACACACTCCTGATGCTCCTCAACATAACACTATATATTAACATGCCTCTTACAAACTAGGAAAACTGGTCAAACAGTTTCAGATGTTTAACCTAACACACAGTGAAGTTAAAAGTGCATGTTTGCTCACTCTCTCTCAAAAAGCATTTAAATCCCTCTCAGGTTGCAATCCTAAGGCAAGTGATTGAGACCGTCATTCAATTTTACAATCTTTTCTTTCTTTACTCTTACATCTTCTATACTCTGTCAGAGTAGATATTCCTACAAATTTCACAAAGCTAAAGACTCTCCTTTTTGCCTGACTGATGAAGGTAACACAGGGAAGAAGTGACTGGTAGTTAGCAAAAACGCGATTAGAACCACTGTTTTCAGCTGAGTGAAAACACACTATTTGTAGAGCCAGCTGTGCTGATTAAATAAAGACAAGTTTAAAAGGGGAATTTTCACCTACACCATTGAGGAAATGAGATGTATAAGATATGTTTACTCCTTGTAACAGAGAAGAATATACTCATACAATCAGTTTAACATTACTCCATTTTACACAAAGAGTTCTGTTTGATTAGCTCAGAGCACAGGTACAAGTGGGCAACGTTGAGCGAGGTGGGATATGAAGAAGTTAAGAGACCTATCAAGGTCATAGCCCAGGAAGACGACAGTCACACAATAAGCCACCACTGATCCCCAGCTCTCCCGTAGCAATAAAACTGCAATACAAAGCTCCTCAAAGGCTTCAGTGCTACTAATGATACACAAACAAAAGGGTAACAAACATCACACTTTTAATACTAACACATCTAAGGAGTGCTCTGAACAAGAGACAAGTCAAGCCACGTCCTGGTCTGAGCTCTACGGCTAAAGAAGGCAAGGCATCAAAACAAGTACTAAGAAATCTTGTATAACTCACGCACTTGCCTAATCCCATTCATAATTCATATCATTAATTAAGTCTGGGGAAATAATTGAGCCTTAGAGGAAAACCGAACAGGGTCCACAGGATCACACAGGGTTTATCTGCCTGTTTTTCTCCTCGGTGACAAAACACGACACTAGTACAAACACGCCTCAGGAGAAGCAAATAAATAAATAAACAAATAGGGCAAATAGATAACCCCGGAGGCTCCGAGGGGTCTCGTTGTCATGGAAACAAGTCACCGCTAATGAGCTTTCCGAGCCACGAGTGATTAATACCTGAGCCCCGTAAATAAATATTGATTCAAACCGCAAACACACACATATAATCAACCCACTGGCAGCAGCCTGGAGAACGGCAAACAAGCGGGACGAGCCACCCGGGCGCTGTGTGCACACATAGCCCCGGGAGCACACAAACTTTCCCAAACCGGGATGCGCTGGGGTGGGAGACGCGGCGGTGGCCGCGCATCCCAACGCGGGCCGGGGGCTTTGCTGCCTTCCAGGGGCTCTGCCGCCTTCCAGGGGCTCTGCTCTGAGCAGCCCGCAGGTCTCCGCCAGTGCCCGGAGAAGCGCGATCCGCCACCTCCCATCACAAGCCCCGCGCCTAACCTTGCGCTCAGTCGCTCCCCGGGCACGGCCACTTTTCCCAACACCTGCGCGGCGAAGCCCCGAAGGAAAACTCGTCTCCGGCTGGTGCTGCTCTTTCTCTCGGGCGCTTCAGCCCAGGCGCCGATGCACAGGAGGAGCCGCCACCTCCTTCCCCATCTCGCCGCTCTGCGGCTCCCCCATCCATCCCCTCCTGTCCCCGCCCGCTTCTCCACCTTCTCCCTTCCTCCCCCCGCCCTCGCTCCAAGCAGCTGCTCTCCCTCCACCTGGGCCGGCTCTCCAGGTGCTTCCCGCTCCCACCCGTGTCCCCTCCCGCAGCTGGAGCCGCCTCTCCCCGCGCTGGCTCCGCTCGGGACCTTCCCCCGGCCCCGGCAAGGGATGCTCGGCTCGGGACATCGCTGCACGGAGCCCTGCCCGGCTCGGGACATCGCTCCCCCGGCTCGGGGGAGGGCACAGCCGCCCGGAGCTGCCTCTCACCTCGGGAGAGCCCGGCGGCGTCCCCCGGGGCTGGGGGGTACGGGCAGCGCTGGCGGCATCACCGCTGGAGGTGAACCCTGGCGGGGGCACGGGGCGCACCCCCTGCCCTCTTCCTCTCCTCCTCCTCCTCCTCCTTCTCCTCCCGGGCTTCCCGGCACTGCTGCGGCTCTGCCGCCCTCCTGCGCGCTGGAGGGGACGAGAGGATGCAGGGATGGAGCTCGGCAGGGCAGGTGCGGGAGCCGTGCGGGGCCCGCGGATGGGCTTCCCCGGCCACGGTGGTCCCTGTCACCAGCGAGGGGGTGGCTGTGCCGGGAGGGGTCCCTCTCGCCCAGCTGTCCCCGCCCGGCTCCCAGCGGGGACAGACACCTCTCACCGCCACCAATCCCCCACACCGCTACGAGGGCGCCGGGTATTAAGTGTACTTTCAATTTTAAGAGCATTATATTAATAAACAGCGCTTCGGTGATTTGATGGAGCTGCGGGAGCATCCAGCAGCCTGTTCAGAAGCAATCCCCGCCGGGGACGGTTTAATCGGAGGGATCGGAGAGCTGAACCTGCTCCGGGCTCCTTGGGAAAACACCTTTCGGGAGAGCCGGTGCCTCCCGCACCTGCCCGCCCGTCCCGCACAGGTGCGGCGGGAGCGGGGCACGGAGGGGTGAGCACCGCGGGCATCCCCGGGCTCAGCCTGCCAACAGAACAGGAGTCTTGGGCTCTCGGTACAGATTAAACCAGCCCAGGCCAGGCAGGGGCTGTCCGTCCAGCAGGAGTTTAGGCACGGGAGTAAGCGCACGCCTTAGAGCAGTCGAAGCCTGATGTTTTTTGCATGAGATGACGCCAACACACACGCAGAGCAATGCGAGCCCTCCTGGCTCCGCGCTGAGGGAGGATTCTAAAGCTCATCTGCGCACCCGGTGGTCCCTGGCTGCTGCAACAGCAGAGCCGGCCCCTCCAAGACAAAAGACTGAAACAGCTCTGAGATAGGAAGAGAAAGACGTACGCTGATTTGCGGGCTCACCGCTCAAAAGAATGGCTAAAGCTTCCCCTCGTCCCCCTCCCTCCTTTTGCATCACAGCTCCATAGCCCAACAGGTGGCTGTGACCTCAGAGATGGTCTAAACTGATCTAAGTAATGTCTATAAATTACTTCTCTCCTGAATTCAAATTATAATAAAAAAGCTATTTTACATTAATATTTTAATGCGTAAATCGTGTGAAGCAGGGAGCTCCACAGACACTGTTGCAAGTGTGATGACTCATGCCCACCACATGTACATTATTTATTGTCTGAGGATGGAACTATGTTTAAATTAGACTGCTTGATAACATAATCTGGATGTTCTGAACTGCTTCCCTATAATTATGTTCTGGAGGAAGTAAAGCATCATTTCTTAGCCCTAGTCTCTCTCTTCCTGACATGTTTTAGTTCAGTGTCGTGCGTGAAACTACATGTTTTGAATATAGAAGCAGGTGAACTGCACTTTCTGCACAGGCACTGCACGTGAAAAGGAACGATCACAGAGGCACTTCTCAGATCAGGCAGGAATATAAACCATGCCTTTCTCCACATTAGCAAATTTAGTCAGTTGTTTAAAAGCTGGAAGTTGAACGATTTCAAACAGAAATGAAGGTCCCCTGTCAGCTTCTGCCAATTTCTCATACTAGGACGTCTCATTACATGGCCATGTAAAACTAGGCTACACTGTCCCATTGGGACTAATTCTGTTACAGACACCAAATAAAACTCCTTCTGGCTGGGTGGGCTGCTGTTATTTTTTCATAAAATAAGTACTGAGCACAGGAATGGTGGACCACCAATTCCTCTGTTTGTTCCTTTCCTATAATTCTGTGGTATTGCTGATTCCTCCATTTCACTAAACCCTGAGAGTACAAGGGCAATAAGCTGCTCTGTTCCCTATTCTTCATTTGGTTGGGGTTTTTTTTCTTTTTTAAGCAGATGGTATCAAGGAAGCTCTTCCCACACATACACAAAGATTCAAAGCCATTCCTGTGAGGTACTCAGGATTCAGCTACTCCTTTATCCTGTGCTTCTCTTTCTATTCAAGTAGCACACGCTCACCCTCATCCATTTCGCTGTCAGGAGTGACCAAAGGAATAGCTACGGCCAGAATCTTTAAATATGACACAAATGATCCTGTGTTACCCATGCCCATTTCCTGTATGTGTGAAGGGAAAGAGCAGAAGGCAGGCAGTTTATTTTTGTTCAACTTTTTGGAAGAAAGAAAGAAATGCTGGACTTTTAGAGGTTTTAGCTTTCAATTGGCTTTTGGTCAGGTTCCCAAACCCACAGGGCTGAAATGCAACAAACAGTAATAGGAAATGCAATTCAGGAAAAGAAATTAAAATTAAATCCTGACCAGTGATTCTGCCATCCCATGCTAATGCCAGATGCAACAACCAAATGCTTGTGTCCCAACAGCCTCATCATCATCTGCTTGATGTTTTATGGCTCTTTTGCAGTAAATATAAAATAAAACTGACTTTATATTTTAAGGAGTTAGTAGACAATTCTTATTTTTTAAAACAGCTATAAGTCTTCCTGCTCTAGTACTCCTCTTTCATATAATAAAAGCGGTTTAAAATCATGACTTCTGTCATGGCATAGACTTCAAGTACATAACTTGGTGTGGAGAGTGACACCAAACAAAATGAGTGATTTATCCCTACTCCTGCTTAAACCAGTGCTGGAACTGGTATCAGGACCAGGTTTGCCAAGTGTGGCAGTGTTCCAGGTCAAGCCTGTATTACTTCAAGGTTTCAAATTTAAAGCTCCATATAAAAACACAAAAGATGATTAGAATCCAAGCAGTGATTGCTTGTGTAATTGTGGTATAAAGAAGCTTTGGATGGGAAAGTCATTTGGGCCTTGGGATGATACCACAGTAAATAATATAATCATGAAAAAGAGCGTAAAACCACTACTCAAAGAATCCTTTTTTTCCCCTTCTGAAGTAAGAGGAAAGCACTATTTTACAGCTCACAACATCTGAGTAGCTAATTTACTATTTTAGCCAGCTCTGCTGGCTCACAAAACTGACTTTGCTCCCATGGAAAGTCCCACTGACTCCAGCAAGGACAAGATCACACCCCAGGCTTTACAGAGCAGAGTCTGTGCTGAAACAACCATGTCAGAGGCCAAACGCTGTAACAATCTGCACGCATGAGTTACACATAAAGATAAGCACGTGTCTAAGCCCTCGTGGGACTGACCCCAAATTTCTCAGGTTTTCATCACCAAAGATTGCACTTCGCCAAAGCCAACAAGGCCATACTGTTCCATCCTTGGAATTCCACACACTTTCACCCTCTGTATAACTGTTAACACACAGCTTTTCCTAGGCAAGGTCAGGAAATCCTAATAACGCACAGAAGTACGGCACGTGTCAGTATCAGGTTCATTTTTGAAATGGCTAATTCACCTTGTAGTATTTTTAATAGTCTTCATTGGACTGTTACGATACGAAACACACGCTGTTTCCACATAGTGCTTGGAAAAGAGAATGTTTTACGTATTGTTTCAGTCATCTTTCATAACTCAACTTTAAATATTATCTAGGGACAACCTGCTTGAATTTTCCTTTGCCTGCTAATAAGGTGTACCTAAGGCATTAGATCCTCCCAGATGAGAAGTGTTGACATCTGGAGGGAATTAACAATCCAAGTACTGACTGCAAACAGGGCAGTCCAAACTCAGGTGGTTTGGACATGGCCCTGGCTACCACGTGGTCCTCAGAGATTGCCAAAGATGGTTTTCAGAACTAAATGTCAAGGAAATTACTTAGGGACAGGTCTTACTGTTGCTGTACACACTGTATATGTGGATATATAGGTAGGTATGTTTCATTTGCAAGAAAAATTTATATTTAAAATGTGGATGAGAACCAAGAACACTGGCATATACCTCTATAGACAGTGTTGGAGCCATGAGTTTGTAAAGGACTAGCTACAATATAAATACTAAATACCTTGAATTTATTCTTTAAATAAGCTGGGCTTTCCAAATAGAAAAAAAGAAAACAACAGAGGCAAAACAGTAGTTAATTATAGTGGTGCAAGGACTTCTAGCTGTGTGATTTATGCACACATATAGGCACATGTACACAAATGCACATCCACTTTCAAGCCCACATCTAGGTGAGCAGAGTGGGTCACAACACCACCCAGTGCAGATGCCTCTCCCAAGCCAGCTCACGGCAAGGGCTCGTACAGACAAATCCACCTCAGAACACACACAAATGTGTGGGATTGGCATTAATCCTGTTTCAAGGAGGGAAGGACATTCACTCCTCCTCCCACAGCCTACTGTGAGTTCAGGATGCTCCCTCCTCCCTTTGATTCCTGAGAAGTCAGACTGCAGCACCTCTCTCCCACTCACAGGCACTCCAGCCAGCTGCTGCTCGGGAGGGAGAGACAGGGAGGCAGCTATTTTTGTGTGAGCAAATGAAAAATGTGGGATACTTCTGTGTGCAGACAGCAGGTTATGCCTCAACAGCAGACATTTAAAACCCATTAACACTTGTCACAGAAACATTACACAAGGGGTGCAGTGTCCCTCACTAGCTCAGCAAGGCCATCCCCAGCCTCTCTCCCCACACCCCCCACCATCCTTTAGATGCTTTTTGCTCCTTCCCTTTCTCTGATTGCCGGAGAGAAAATGTAGGATTGTTCCCAAAAGGTTACCAGACCTATGCTTTTAGGCTGCAATGCACTTGTAAAGCAGAGAACATAGAGCTGGAGTGGAGCTCCTGTCTGACATTAAAAGCAAAGGTACTTTATGGTTTTCTGTTAAAAGGCAACCCACCCTTCTGAATCATTCTGTGCGAGGCAGAGAAGTTATCAGTTCCAAAAGACTCAGAGTTGGATGGGACTGTATAACTTTGAGCGGATGGAGAGAGGAGGGAGGAAGTGGAAAGAAAGAGAGAGGACTTGGCTCTACAAAATCCAAGTAGATCTTTGTGGCCACAGTGTCCAGCCAAACCCTCCGGTTATGAAAAAAAAAGAGATGCAGCGAGATGCAGTATTTGGACTTGGATGTGGAATCTTTACTAAGAGAAAAAAAGTGATGGAAGAACAATTGCAATGTAAGTAGATTTATGTGAACCAAATGGGAAGTGTGAAGAGAAAAGCGAGCAAATGCTGGGACAAGTTTTATATTCTCCATAATTTACTACTTAAATTATTGTACAATACATATCAGCTAAGAGTTTTTCCACAAGTTCAATTTTGTCACTGTTCACTTTCTGTCAGAGATTATTACACAGAATTGGATTGTTGAACAGTGGCTACATTTCATTCCTAATATGGCTGCACTTCAGGGGAGGGATTGTTACTGCTGAATTGTCTCAGTTTTTAAAGGATTCTGAGATCCTTGACATGGAAAGAGCTCCACAGATGTGTGATGAGGATATTTTACTGGGAAATACTAAACCAAAGCAGGGTGGATAGCCAATAGGGTGGTTTTCCTTGTAGTTACAGCACAAGGTTCTTGCGAATAATTTTTTTTTTGTTTTGATTCTCTGGGTCCCCTTGACAAGTGGAGCGTGTTTTAGTTTAGCTCTCTGTAACACAAACAAAAATATCTGGTCTCCCAGATGCGCTGTGGAACATATTGTTTGTAAAATATTTTAAGGTTCTCCAAAGGAGAAGGAATGTGTATTGTTGTATTTTTCTTACTGTAAACCAGCAAGAGCTTTTCCACAGCTCATTCTGTCCCTGCCTGCTCACGTTAGGGGGTTTGGAGGGTGAACACGTGAGAGACACATAGCACTGACTCATGTTCACATTTGCCAGCATAAATGACGTTTTTCAGGACACATTGTTTAGAACTTTGATGGGAATATAGGTTAACTTTGAGTTCACTGATCTCCTTCATCCCTCTTAAAACTGTAGGACATTTAAGGATCTGATCCAACGAGGGAGGAAAGGAAGGCTGCTTTGCTTGGAGTCAGAAAAGGTTTTATTTTGATGGGTGCACAAAATGAGATTTCCCCTTAATCCCCCATGTAATTCATTCACGTAATCTCTTTGTAGGCACATCAATTTAATCCTTGTTATTACAGAGAGGACCTAAAACACTGGAAGGGTCAAAACATACCATTATACAGAAGAGGCCAAGATATTGGATCTCCCTACTCTTTATATATAATAAAGATTTACACCATTTACATGTTAGCACTTTACTGGAAATACTCCTTGCAGTTAAGTTTTCACAGGAAAGAAAAAAAAAAAAGGGAAAAAAAGAAAGTAATGAATGAGAAACATGCAGTGCAACATTGAGCCATGCCAGCAAAAGGATTTTTCTGCTGCATGGTAATGAACTGAAAAGGTGGGTGAAAGGGTTTTTAATGTCAGGGGAACCCAGAGAAGGAAGCACAGTTTGCAGAGTTGCTTATGACTTCCTTTATATTCAACTCCCTGGATTCTGTCAGTGTAGAACAGACACACAGGAAAATAATCTATAAACCCCTAATGTAAATAGGTTTCTCCTGCACTGTATTCCAGGGTCACTGGTTTTAGATTGCCATCCTTGGGCTAGGATTTGCAAACAGTAAATGTGCCTGTACTGGTAAATGGGCATGGCTGATAATCAAAATCCCCTGTGTATCAATAAGCGATTACATCCAGAACAGTATTCCATCCTCCTGTTCAGGATTTCTTATGGATAGACTAGAAAAGAAAATTCTTAACTCCACTGTAAAATCCTCCTCCTGCCTGAAATGGAAACGGGGATGGTCACCTCGCCACAATGGCATGTGTGTCCCTCCCTGGGCTGCTGTGTCCTGCCTTCTACACTTAATCCTGCAACCAGCCCCAGAAATAGGTGTGAATACCGGGGTACCAGACCTCACCACTGCACTCACCAGGCTCTGGGGATCTTCCAGAAAGCCTCATGAGCTCATACAGAGCTCATTTCTTTTATGCACTGTGTTACAGCCTCTTCACTATTTTCTCCTTTGCAAAAGTGGACACACCAACCACAGGCAGTTTGGAGGACGGATAGTTAGTTACATGTCCTCCTAAATCATCTGTGCCCACACCCTTAAAATTATTTAAGCATCAGAGTAAAACAGCTACATATCCAGGAGGATTGGGGTCAGGGATGGATTAGGAAATGTTAACTTCACTTTCAAGTCCAACTTCAATACAAATCTGCTTGCTCCATGCTGCTCCTGCCCTTCATGCTTATTTGCACCAGAAACATTGTGGTTAGTGAAAGAAGCAGAAATAGGTTACTTTGTACATCTCAGTCCCTAAACCACCAATTCTCGGCCCACTGTTTATTCTGAGGAAAATAGTACCTTTCTGGGAGTGGCCAATCTACTTTAGGACACCAGATATCAGTGACAGAAAATAGAATAAACCACTTGGACAGGTGGCCAAGCCCAGGGTTTCAGAAAGCCAGTAGAGGTGACCTGAGCACATTAGAAATTCCTGCTCTTTCTGGAGCCACAGGTTGAAACTCATCCACTGTTGTGTGAGCTACAACAAATAGGTGTCTCCCTACAGGAAGGGATTAAAAGAGAGACTTCTAAAACAAGGGTCCTTTTCTATTTAATGAGATCTTGTGGGTTTGCTGTCCTTTGCCAAATGATGGTTCATACCTGTGGTGTTCTGTGAGCAGTGGCTGGTGACATTTTTTTTCAGGATGAAATACATTAAATAATATCAATCTCTGCAAGTAGCAATTACGAGTCATCTTCTGTCATAATATTGAGCTTGCATTTCCATAATTTTCACAAAAATAGAGGGCTGTTCTGCATGCTGCTTTTGGGGGAAATTTTCACTTCTCTTGGCTACAGGATCTATTTTTCCTTCTCAACAAAGAACACACGTGGAATTGTAAGGGATGAAAAAGGAGCCAGTAGTTCATAGAATCCCAGAATCATTTAGATTGGAAAAGACCTCCAGGACCCTCAAGTCCAACCTGACACCGATCCCCACCTTGTCAACCAGACCAGAGCACTGGACACTTGCAAGGAAACATGTACAGATGAGTAAATAAAAAGAGGTCACACGTATTTTCAGAGCTATTTCTCAATTTTGAAGATAACATTCAAAAATATATCCTTCCCCTCTCTTCCCACATGCCAAGAACTTGTCCCAGCCTCCTGAGGATAAGAAATAAGAGGGAGAGATTGCAGGTGGAACATAATAGTAATATTTGTTACAATTTTTTGCCTTTATTTTACACAGTTCCAATAACTTTTTCTGACTCTTATTTTTATAGTACTCCTGCATCTAAAAGGATATTGCTTAATCAGTAGCTGTCACTGCTTTAATTATAGTAGCAATATTCACTGTACAGAGCTATGTAAATCAGGCACACTCACATTCTAATCTAGTATTTCCACATTCCATTTATTTGCAATAAGCATCATGTGAGAATTATTTAATCTGTCTCTGGTCTCCTCTGCTGAAGAATCACACTTGGCTGAATTTCCCCTGCAGTATGAACCAGCCTGGCCACCTTCCCTTGGGCTGTTCACAGCCCTGTTAGGGATGGGAACAAGGACATACAATTTCCTGGGAAACTGTATCTACCTGCTCATTTTTGGCTTCACAATGGTAAGGGGGGGGAAAATATCACACGTCATTTTGTGCTTTTTCCTTTTTGGCCAAGACTTGCCCAAAGTTTGAATGGATAGACAGAGCTGCTAACAGAAATAGAGACTCTCCTGACAGTGCCTGCTGTGACTGGAATCAGCCAGGGAAGACCGAGGAAGGGCCTTTTGGGATTTGTTCAAGTGGCAAACAAGAAAAATAAGCATCAATAACAGGTTCTAATAAACCCTCACATGACCAGAATCTATATCCAAGTGCTGCCACCTTTGAAGCACGTGCAGTTGTGCCAATCCCTGCAGTGCTCCCACAGAGAGGATTCCCACTAGAATTAACAGGGATTCCTGGAGAAGGATTGAAGGACTGCAGACTCACTGCCCAGCCCAACAAGCCTTTCCCCATGACAGCATCCAATTAAAATTAATGAAGTAACTTGTTCAGCATCACCCAGGGAAATGATTACCTGAGTCACCAGCAAGTGTCTTGATGTTACAAAGTCAAAATTATTTAGAAATCAGAAATGCTGAAGAATAGTGAGAAATGCTGCCATTAGTTGAAGAGGCTCCCTGACCCTGTTTGGGCTGCTCAGTTGACATATATATCACTACCAAGATACAGATCCTGCAGTACTTCTGATCCCTCTCACAGGTACTATGATTAAAATGTGAGAGTACCTTACTTTTTGTAAAGGAAAATAATTATATCTTGGCACTCCAGGTGGACTCAAACCCTGTTGTCTTCACCTACACCAAATTTCAGCTCCCCCTTGGTACTTCAGAGCAGCCCAGAGATTCTGCTCCTTCAGCCTTACCCAGTTCAAACCAGTAAATTATATTTTGCCTGTGACCAACTCGCCTCCTTTCTCCAGCTCCCCCTCTGTCCTGCAAGCAGCTGAAGGGAGATGACATCCCTTCTCAGCCTGGCTGGGAAAGCAGTTGTTAAATCAATTTATCATCACCTCTGGTGCTAGACTGGCAGGAGGGGAATGAGGAGGATGTAAGGATTTAGCCTGTTCTTTATAAAATAAACAACTTTGCTTGCTTGTGTTGCAAATGCCACATGGGAGTCAGTAAAAACAGGAAGAGCTTCAGAAATCTAATTTGCTTTTCATTGTGTATGCGGTTTGATTACCTTGCACCTTTCTTTCTGTTTGCAATAAAAATAGTTACTTTCCAGTCATTTTCATTTTAGGTCTCTCTCTAGCACTCACACACCAATATAACATTTAAATTGCAAATACTGGGAGAAATATTTATTAAAGATAGTCACTTCCCTTGATTTTATGTATATATGCACCTATATCTTCCTAATGCTTTCAGCGGCTGTGAGGGTTCATTCTGTCTGTCTTCTGGCAGGTGGCTTTTAACTGGCTCTGTGTCTCTAAGTGAGGAAGAAGGGAGTAGCACGAAAAAAAAGTCAAAAAAAAGTACATTTAATGTACTTTCCTGGAAAACTGTTCAATCACAGTTTTTGAAAGAAACATCTGAGGATTGTGCAAGAACTTCAGTGCTCACAGAATGCCCCCCGCCCTTGACTAGACACTCACTGAGACCCTGTGTGACACCCACGCAATTTGAATGATTACATGAATTCAAGAGGAAGATCCTATAATGAAATTGCATCCTCTCCTATTTTTCCAGCTGCTTGCCCTTCTGCCAGCTCCTCTAACTCAAAATGAGGACATTGCTTGTTGTGGTCCATTACACTCCAAAAGGAACAAGAAAGAGTGGCTGAACAAAAAACACAAAACATGTCAACACATGTCAACCCACACTGAACTCCAGAATACAATGTATTTTCTCCAGAGTGCCAGCTGCTCACGGGAACAAGAGGGACAAGAAAAACCCCACCTCCCTAAGATGCAGCAAAACAAATTCACACAGGCCACAAGAAAAGAAAATTGGGTAAGTCCTCCATGGGAAAAAACACCTTCCATGGAGAACATGAAGTATTTTCCCACTGCTTCAGACACTGTTAACCTTTTCTGAAAAGGAACAAAGGCCACATTGGATTTTCACTCCCTCGAGCTGGAGTTGCAGAAATCTGCGTGGCTGTGCAGGTGCAGAGAAAAGAAAAGGTCCCCTGGTCATACTGAAACATCCTGTTACAGAAAGAAGACCTAACACTCTCAGCTTTCTGCTGAGCTTCACAACCAGCATTTCAAAACTACTTGTAGTTGCTGCTCAGCACTATTTCTTTAGGAAGCCTGTATATACTCACTACATTTCCATTCGTGGTTTGTGTGTGTCCAGGGGGTCTGTTTTATCTTTCACTGAAGTCAGTTGGAGATGTTCAAATCCGGCATAAACTTAGGGCTTTTTTCACTTTCATAACTTCAGGATTATGGTGGCAGTGCCTGTGACATGGCCAACTTCATATAGAACTGTACCATTAACGTGAAGATCCCCAGCCAGCCTTCCCCACCCCGTGACCCTCTTTCAGCCTTGGTTACTACCAGCTTGGCTCTCTGGTTCCAGCAAAGATACTCATGGCAGATGTCAACAGAAATAACATCAGAATAATGCCCCTTAATTAATCTCCTCTATTTTCCCTCTACTCCTTTGACAAAGAGGTTCTAGGGGGTTTTTTCCCCTTAAATAAGTTGATAGAATGTTGTCAGTTTAGGTGCTTTATGCTTGATGAGCTGTTAGCTTAAGATGGAAGAGGTCATATTCAGATTTTGTCTTAATGTATCTAGATCAATGTGTCCCAGTGATAAAACCCAACACAGATCCATTGCTCTCAGCCAGTGCCTTGAGCAAGAACTCCCTAATTTCAAACCCAACAGTTTCCACTGAAATGCATGAGAATGCTGGTTTGAACAAGTGCAAGATATAGGGCTTGACAAACGTTATTTTAGCAGTAGGATACCCCATTCTCCCACTCTCTTACTGCATTCATAAACTGAAATCAATATTTTCAGTGTTATTTGCAGACTGAATCATGACAGATGTTTTAATTTTGAGGTTGCTGTATTGAATTGAGTCATTAATAGGATTTTCCCCCTCTCTGTCTCCCCGAAACAATATCCCTATTTTCCCTTGACAGTAAGTTTCCTGACTACATTTTCTACAATACCAGAAAGAAGGGAGCTTCCATCCTTATTACAGAATGTATTTTTAAGATTAATTCCACTCCTTTTTATACAGAAGATGCACATAAAAAGCCATTTCAGAGCAGCACCAAGTGAAACACCATTTGAGTCTGGAAAGACCCAATTACTAACGTACAATCAGCAAGGAGACCTAGAGGCTACACAAAATCACTGTTTTTTATAAGTCATACTCTTAATTCAGTGAGTCTGGTGGTTTATCTCCAGGAGAAACTTACACCATGTACTTCGTCTACAGGTAAGTCTCAGTGCTGATCTCATTCTTTTTGCTCTCGTGGCAGCTTAAATTTGCTCCACAATGACAGCTGAGCTGGGAGCTCAACAAACAGCCATGGCTGTTGTTGGGCCTTTCATGCCCTGAAGAAAGTACACACTGTTCAAGGTAAATTTAGGTCTGCAGTTCACATCGACTACCTATGACAAAAAGCTGCTATTCCTTCCTTCATAAGGAAAAAATCATTGCTTTGCCAATAAGTCAGCACACAACAGCCTGGAAGAACAAATTTTCTGTGTATTGGCAGGCAAACACAAACCTCAGTGGCAGCCTGGGCAGAGAGAAGGGACACATGTGGGGTTTGTTGAGACCACAAGGTGAGCCTGCAGGATCTAAAACAACTTTCCCTTTCCATTCTTCCATGGCAGAAAGAAAAAGGAAGACTTTAGGTTAACCTGGTGATGCTCCAGTCTGAATGAAGCAACTTCCTTTTCACTTAGAGACAAAATAAGGATTGACTGCATTCACTTTCATTCATATGAGATGTAAGTGCACCTGAGAGAGTATCTTTGGTGTATCACTGTCAGAGCACAGAGGAAGAGGTTATGTTAAGACAGAGAAAAGAAGACCTTTGTGCTTGCCCAGGAACATGAAACCACATTAAATGAGAATCCAATTGATCCTTGAGACTACACAAATGCTGAACCCCCCCCCCCAGTGAATTCTAAACGTGGACAGGAGCACAGCTCCTTATACATTGTGAGACACTCTGCTGTTCATTTGAGAAAGCTGACTCTGTTCTTTGCATTTGCTCGTATATTCATGGCACTAAATCTGTAGAGGCAGTTTCTTAATAGTTTGGTTTCCAAAAAAAATCCAAGAACATCCAGCCAACTAAACAGTCCAACCAGCAACATATGCCAACTTCAGTGCTAATTGCTTGTTTTAAGCCAGACCAGCTGAGTGTCTTCTACCTTACAGTTTCACTGAGCTAAACTCAACTTTTAGCTTTCATTTTCTTACTAACACATTGAAAAAAAAAAAGGAATAATTTGGAATTAGTGAGTATTTTGGCTGACCAGAACAGCAGTGCTGTCTTTCATTTGTAACCTCCCCTTTTTTTAAATAAAATTAAATGTTGGCAACTTCAAACTGATTTTGAAGGCAAAAGCTGAGAAATCTTGTTTGAATTGCAGTGTATTTGTATTTCCAACATTTTTGCCATTTTTAAACCATCAGCCAAATCAGTGAAGAACTGTGACTGTCGAACAAATGCCTTCTTGGTAAATAAATCATTAGTAAAATTCATGAGTCTGATTCACCGTTTGTCAGCATTTTCTAAGCTCATTCTTTGCTTAGAAATATGGGACTTTCATCTGTCTGTAAAGCCCTGGGTGCATCTCTAACCTTGAATTATGGAAGTGACTGATGAATAGTCACTGCCATTTCCATCACTGCTGCTACAGTACAGCCCAACATCCCCACTGATGCTCCACTCCCACTGGATCAGATTTTGGGCAAACAAAGCCAATCTCCTTGCCTAGAGTCACTCCTAATAGGAGTGCTTTGAAAGAGTAAGAGAAGACAACACCAAAATCTGCTTTTAGAAGTTCAGGGCCGTGCAACAAAGGCAGAGTGAATGATTTTGCTCAAGTTTTGCAAGAAATCTGTAGCAGAGACCAGAAACTGAGGCATCTCCCAAGGTTCTCTGTGGTGCCTTACTACAAGACAGCCCTTTCTGGAAAGAAAATGCAAACCACACTTGTTATTCCCCCCTCATTTGCTGCGCTCAGAACGTGGGGAAGCTGCTAAGCCAAGGACCACCTCAGGCTCTGTGAGCACAGCTGCTGCAGCACAGGGCAGAACAAACCAACCAAAACAGCACTTTTCTCAGAGTGCTCAGAATTCAGGCACTGCTGGTGCCTCCAGTACCTGAAGGGCTGAAGGTTACGACTGAAATCAGGAGTGCAAAGCAGTGACACATTTCAGGCTTCATTACTTTTATAAATAGTGGAGGCTCAGAGGCATATGAGGACCTGAGTTTTAATGTGCTGATGAGAAGTTCTGTGTTTATATTCCTCTAGAAGAAGTTATTTTTGAACATGGAAATGTGAAAGAAAGAAAAGCTATTCTTCTTCTTCTAAATGGCATGCAAATGAAATGGTATAGTTGCTTTTAAGAATATTTTGTTTGCTAAAAGTAATCCATCTATTTACAAAAAAAGGGAAACCAAGAGAAGATCACGAGCAACAAATGAAGGGAAGGAGATTCAGCTAAATTCTTACCTTTCATTTTAATTAACAAGAAAATAATCTGGTAAGATAATGGATTCTGAATCCAAGGACTGTGTCTCCCCCAAAAAAAGATATTAAATTGTTGCATGGATAGCGTATAAATAAATTTAAATTAGAACATGCTTAGCTCTTTATTAAACTAACTTTTACTGTGTATTTGTGATCATTGGTTAGTGATAACGAGCTGAGCCAAATCACATACAGAGTGACACAGAGAAATGGTGTGAAAAGCTGTTCCAAGAAAGCAGAGACTTCTCTGTCAGGCAGCATCTCACACTTGTGCTACAACTCACTTACGCACCAGCTGCACCTCACTAGCAAAACAAGATCTGCAGGAAGGGACACATTTCGGGACAGTAAGAGTCTTTTTTCAGGAAGAACCAGGAGACTAGTCTGTTTAATTAATATTTAACACCACCGATCAACTTTGTGTCCAGTTTTTTTAAATGCTTTGTGGAAAGTTTCTTACTCATTGAGTGTTACAAGGACAGAACCTCAGGCAAATGGACACAGAAAAGCTCCTTCCTTTCCATTACTCTACCAAAGACTAGTCTCTTTCTCATGGAAGGTTTTTCCATGTGTTTGAAGCAAAGCACAAAGATTTCTACAGAATAGAAGACAAAGGGTGAGAGAGGAGCTTCAGAATAGCCACGGTCTGAAAGAGTTCTCAGCAGCCTTTCAGCTTCCATGAAAAACCCTGACTTTGGTCATTCTAAAGCATAAAAGTTACTTAACAATAAAACTGACCTGAATGCACATTTGTTTGAAGTTATAGAAAAATTTTAAGGAAAATACTCAGAGAGCCAAGAGCTCGTCAGTGCTCAAGTCACCACAGTGCAAGAGGGTTCAATCTGGATTCATAGGGAGGGTCTGAGATGGATGGGCAGAGATTTCAGAGGAAGTTTCCAGAAGGCAGGGAGGCGGGCTGTGTGCTGGAAACCATCTCTGGAAGTGTTTCCCAGCAGGTTGCACCACCTTTTAGCCTGACTGAGGCAGATATAAAGTGCTAAACTAGAATGACATCCTGAGGTCTTCTGCAGCGCTATTTCTGTGATTTGGCATCAGCCTTCACTGGTGAGCCTCCCTCCCTTCTGTGAGCTGTGCAGGAACATGTGGTGGTGCTCACACACAATTCCATGCTAAAGGGAGCTGGCATCACTCCCAGGCCGTGGCTGAGCCACTGGCAGGCCTTCCAAGCAAAGCTGGGTAGAGCCGAGCTTGCACTGGAATGGGGGGCCTTTGGAGAACACCAAGGGAAACCATGGAAAAGCTGGGAGGTGACAGAACTGATGTCTTCAGCATGAGACAGAACACCACGGCTCCAGTCACTTCTGATTATTGTTCAGGGTATCATCATCATCCCAGCCATGCTCACAGCTGGCCGAGCATTTCTTGCTCCCTAAGCTGCCTTTGAGATTTAATGGAACAGAAGACTGTTCACTCTTTCTGTCACAGCTTTGTGCATGACTGGGGACTGACTTCTGGGAGGGAAGAGAGGTCCACAAGGAGCTCTGGGGCAATCAGAACCGCTCCTGATTTCTATGGCTTTCTCAGAGGACTTTTCTGCTGACAGGTTGGAACTGTGGCACACCACACTGCAGAGATGCCTCAGCTGTGCACGTGAAGTGCCCAGGTGAAGTGCCAGGCTCAGGAAACCGCACTGCTTGTGAGAGACGTGTCTAGCTCAGGTAGTTTACTTCTGGGGTGAAAAGTCACTCATACATATTAAAAAAGTTTATTTTGGAGGGACTGGAGTGAACCCTAACATGGCCCTCCCAGATAATTGTTATGGTGTGACCCCTAGTAATTATATGAAGAGCCATGCAGTTGGTGCTTTGTGACAATCTCCAGAGAAATGGCCAATAATTAATGAAGAAATAGAGATGAGCCTTACTGTGTAAATCTGAGGATGCTTAAACAGGAGTCCTCTCATCTGCAAAATGATGGTACTCGAACATCCCAGGCAAAAGAAACATGAAAGCTTCACTGAGAAAAATCCCTCTTGGATAAACCACCTCTGAAAACACTGCACAAAGTATACATGAATCATCCTTTCGTCGGAGGAAAACTGAATTGGTAAAATCTTGAGAAGCTGCATTTAACTCTCACACTATTTGTGTGGATACTGCCAAAGCTGAGAACTCAAAACCGCTCTTGCTCATCTAATGAAATTCTTGAGGAGGGAACAAAAATTCGTAACAGTTTTTAGAGTTCTGCTACCTGTGGTAGAGGCAATGTTGTAAATTCTTCATTCTTGCAAAAGGAGAGCTGAGGTTACTCTGTATTACAAGTCAGAATTTTTAAGTGCTCATTTTTAAGAATCACATTCCATTAGATGTCTTACAGGAAACCTCATTTATGCATCTGCTCTTTCTTTCCTAGGAAAATGCAAAATTAAGTCATCATGACAACATTTTATTGTGCACAAAATTAGCTCGATTACTGAATCGGACAAGAATTCTGAGAGAAACAGATATAACAATAGTTTGGCAAATAAAATCCTTATGGCTCCTTCTTCCTGCACTTGGAAAATGAAGCAAGATTAGCCCCACATTATGGCAAGTCCTGTGTTGTTGGCTGTATAGTGCAGAAATGGGGATTTTAAGAGGTATTATCCATGCTCCATTCTGCCTATTAAACTTGTTCTGCTTTATCCTGATAACGTTCTTTGTACATAAAAAAATATCTGGAAACTGAGGATCCCAAGCATCTGTTCTTTATTTTTGTTTATTATAGATTTTGATTTTGTATTCGTGTCACAAGAGCTGTGACATGGTTTTTGTGGATTAGAAATTTGAAAGAGCTGATGACTCTTCACAACACATGCACATACTAAATCCCTAAAAGGATAGAGGGTATACAAGGATGGCAAGTTCTGTTCCTGCCTAACTTGAGGCCTTGACAAGTTAGACACTTAGCTGATGTGCTTAACTTAGAAACAAGGTCATGTCTTCCTACAGAGTTAATTCCTCCTTCCTGAGGGAGATGCAGCCCACCTATGGAATGAATCACCCGCTGGAGGTGCCAGGCCTTCTGCCTTGGCTGCAAAGGGACCCTCCAAGTGACCTCCATCCAAATATAGATTCTTTACCCAGGCACTTGGAGTTAGTTTGGAGGAGCCCAGGTGAGTTTAGATAAGGGAGGAGAAAAAGGCAGGATGAAATGGGAAGACATGCTGTGTTTAAAGAACCAGAGCACAGTCGGTACTTGAAGTTTCAATAAGAATTAAAACTGAGCACCTTAAAGAACTCCTGTTCCTCATTCTTTGTGTCCTATTTTGGCCTCTGACCTTCCATTCCAATAAAGAACCCAAGCCAAAAATAACCTCTCTGCCCTCCTGCGCAGGTTAGGATGGTTACTTGCTCAGGAACGTAAGACCACCTGTCCTGGGTCAGAGCAAAGGTTCCCCTTTGACAGTACCCAGGCTAACAACAGCCAGAATTACCTCTCTGTGGGGGAGCACAAGGACTGGAACAAACACAGTGTGACATTTTTCTGCAATATTCCTCCAGTTTCTATCAGTCTGTGGCTCAGGGCGCCTTTTGGAGTTAACAACCTTCGGTTGCATTTCTCTTACACTGACCTTCCAAATGCCCTCCCCTCCAGCTGTGTAAACTGTAGTCACCTGTATTTCCTGGGGGAAGGAATTGCTGAACTGCAGCCTTTCCGGGCTCAAGAGGACACAATTGTCCAGCTTGAAGATGTGGCTAAAACACAAAAGGCCTCATAAACACCAAACTGATGAAGAATGACATCGAAAGGAGAACACTGAGGATGGATCAAGGGCAAGAGCTTTGTAGCCAGCTGAAGATCTAACACAGATCTGTGAAATCCAAGATATTGCAGAACTGCAAAAGGGGTCATTCTGCAACTGCCAGAGCTCCTGAGAGGACAGAGAAAAGCAGCCTCTCCCCACTGCTTAAGGAAACTTTCACACTGTTGGATACAAATTAAAATGATTTTGGTGGGTCACTGTCTTCTAAACAAACATTAAGTGCTAAATGTCAGGAACACATTGGAACATTTTTCAAATTCCCCTTAAAAAAAAGAGAATGCAGTTAATCTGTGATAAAAAAGGCAACTGTGTTAGGGAACACAGTGTATTAAGACAATTATTTTTAAAAATTTAGGCGAAAGGCAAGCAAGAAGAGAGCTCTGACTTTCTGAGGAAATATGCTAAGCAGGGAAGACCAGGTTTCTCCATGAAATTTCAGCCCAGCTGTAATTCCAAGTCAGTTACAAAGTGCAAAAGACCAGGAAAAAGTGTCAATATTTGCATTGGTTTGTTTGTTTGTTTTCACACCAACCTTGTTCTAGTTGTTACAGTTGTCTACTCCTGTGTAAAAACTTAACCAGTGGCTGTGACCGACACACCGAGTAACCTTTTCCACGGCAAGCACAGGCTTTATCTTTATTATCTCCTGGAACGGGTATAGCAAGTTTCCTACATGGTTGAACGTGAAATGGTGCAGGAAGAGAGAAAAGCAATATCTAATTCCACAGGGCTCTCCTTAGGGGAGTGAAATAGTGGTGTGAAGGATGCATTAAATTGTGGTTTCAGTTCCAGGAGGTGTCGGGCTCCTCCAGCCGTAGCGGGGAGTTAATGACACGGTGGCAGGCTCACCTAACCGGACAGATCAATACAGTCCATTTGTTTGCAGATACTACACTGTTATCTCAGCACTCAAGTGCACCAAAGAGATGGTGTCCCTGCAGGAGAGCACCAAGTTGGCCTTTGGAAAGGAGTGCCTGCAGACACCCCCTCTGTGCCATCCTGCCTGGATCCTTAGATCCCACAGAGGCTGGTGATTCCCTGCTCTGGAAGCATCAAAATAAGCTGCTGTTGCAGAATGGCACCATGTGATGCATGAAGAGCCTGAATGATGCACTGCTGAAAGGGGGAGCTGAGAGGAAATACAGATAAAACAGGTTGCTGAGCTGTGGGGCACTGTGATTTCTACCCACCTACAGCTTTTCTTTGTCTTTACCTCACTACCTTTATCTTAGTCTCAAATTCTCCCCATTTGCGGGGACCCATCCCCTCTATTATACAGTCTCTTCCCTTGTTTTCCCACCTCCTCTCACTTAGGATCTGAGATTCCCTGTCCCTATTTTCTAGTCAGAGCTCCTCAAAAACACTCAGACCGTGTAACAACCCATACAACAACATGGCACGTGACAGGTACTGACAGGAACCTTAATAGAGAAGTTCACAATTCATGGCAGTATGTTTATTTTTCTTGTTATTTCTATCTGCCTTTCATATGGGAAAGGAAATCATCTTTGCATGTGGAGTCTCTCTATGAGGATATACAGCTCCCACAGTGTCAAATGCTTCAGTTCAAGACTAGGTCTCCATTACAAGCACTTATGGGCTGCATTTGGCAAACTTATTAAGAGGAAGCAATAATAGACAGGAATAATTTGACATCAGGTAAAAGCCACCAAACTTTCTGAGTTTCCATTTCCCAGGCCCCTACAAAGTTCTTGCTCTCCTGCCACGAGAGAAATACCAAATGATCAGAGAAAGGGCTAAGTTGTTGGAAAAACTCCTGACCAGGATGCCACATCCACTCACCATATCCCATCCCTGCCTCCATCTCAAATCCGTGTTTGTTAGCTTGTTTGGGATGCTCAGTGCTGGGTTTTTCATTCCAATTTGATATTTAGCAGGAAAGGAGGTTGCAGAGCTTGGTGGTGCCCTCAGTTCCCTGACATCAAGGTGAAGGTGGATCTAATGGATCATTGCTGATCTCTCTCTATATATTATGTATAAGCCTTCCCAGTTTTTCTGGTTTTAATTTATTTTTCATATCTATACATTAAATTACACACACGGCTGTTGTGATTGCTTTACTACCTTGATGGTACATCTGATCCCTTTAGTCATCTACATCTGACCCCCTTTGGGGGTACATTGACCCCAACTCCTAAACCAGCCAAAACTACATCAGTGCTGGAATTACATTTTGAAGATGTACAGGTAAATAACACCTGGAAGTTCTTATATCCAGTACATGGAGATTGTTTGTACTTTTGCCATTATCTGGGTTCTGTGCTTGTGCACATTTCTTTCTGCTTTGCAATGGCTTGTTAATTTTCTATCTGTCTCCTGTGTTGCTGCAACTGTTCTCTCTGATTGAGCATCTGTAACACTCTGAAAACACATCCAAGGAACTGACACTCTGGGGATTGTGCACTTCTGTTAGAGACATTCTTCAAAAATTTTACAGAGGAAAATGAACTTGCTAGTGAAAACTAAACAAGCAACCCCCTTTAGAACCTATAACACATAAACTACCAGACATGTCCTACCAAAGAGGTACATTAGCACAGAGAAATTTTAGGGGACTTTGAGAAAAAGAACATAAAAATTCCTGTGTTCTGACTGGCATTGCAGGCTCTGTTTCCAGATACACAGCCAGCCCTGGCTGACAGCATTATGATTTCAGAAAGTACATTCATGTCAGGCTCAATTCCCCCTTTATGGGCAGGCATTATTTCTGGGAATTAGCTGAAAAAGCAGTCATTTCTCAGCTGATTGAGGCTGAAAGGGCTGATTAAACAGCCCTTTTGGGCAGAACAGTAGCCCTCTATAATAAGTAATGGTGAATTATTAACATCATCCAAGGATTTCTGAGAGAATGAAAGATTTTTTTCCAATTCCCAGAACTCGAGGAGCACACTGGTATGGTGGGGCTACTTATCCAATAATTGCCAAGGAGCTAAGGCAGCACAGCACAGGCACTGTCATCACCAGATGAGAGGGTAGTTAAGAATGTGAAAGTAGGGAAAGCCTGGGGCACATTTGTCACAAGGATCAAAACGCTTAAACTTCTTTTTCGTAAGAGGTACCTGGACGGTTTGAGAGTTATTTTTGGAGAGTGACACTGAGGAAAGACCTAATCCTGTGCTCCCTGGCTGAAGCAGAGATGCCACGCTATGGTCTAACTCCAGATTGGTATCTCTTCTCAGGAGACAACTGATACAGACAGAATAAGCCACAGCAATGAGCCTGAAAGTGCCTTTGCACTTCATTTTGCATCCAAATCCAGTTGGATTTGTTAAAAACTTTGACAGCCATTGACAGCTTATTTGTATCACTGTGATCACAATGTGATATTTTAGGCTTACATGGAGAAAAGGAGGTTTATGTTCCACCATCTACAAACTACAGTGTTTAATTGCAGCATTCAGATCTTGTACTCTCACCAGCTTCTCCACTCAGGCCATGAGCTGAAAAGTCTCTGACACTTTCATTATCTTCAGAGGCATTAAGCCATCATCACATTATTCCTGTCCATTTGCTGCTAAAGCAAAGCTCCAAGAATTCATCCAGACAGCAGACATTACAACAGGGCATAAATTAATAGTATATACTGATTAGTACACCGTGGTACGTATATAAACCCTACAACCAGAAATCCAGTCGCATTATCACTTCATTCCCAAAATGAGTCAATATTTGAGTCTGAAATTAATTGGGAAAAATGTGGACTGTTGAAAATCTTCCAACAGTCATGTAATGGAGAGTCTCCCTCAAAGGAGTCTCCACAGGGAAATGAATGCAATTAAGGACCAAGGTAATAAACTGCCAAGAAATCTTAACTAGCTCGAGAAGCCTTATTTAAACCCTGAGTACTCCCAGCGAGGTGAAAGGGAGTGTCATCTGTCCCTGAGCTGCTGCAGAGAAGTACAGAAATGAATATTCTGCGTAAACATCTCTGTATTTTCTGTTGCCTCTCTGCACACACCCTCCTAATTTACTGAAAATAAATTAATAACATTTATAGAGGTCTCCTCTGCAGTTCTGGTTAGCACCCTGTCTATCGTTCAAAGAAACCCAGATTATTAGAAGCAAAGTGGCAAATGTGTTCTCCCTTTCCCAGTGCTAGACGGGGCTCTCAATTGCTCCCTTTCCTGCTGTAGCAATAATTAAAATTAAGAAACTAGATCAGATACCACTGGACAGTCACAGGTCCCAGAATGCCCTTCAACATTTTGCTAATGAGCAAATGCACCAGCCTGAAGCTTTTTATGAAAGCAGGTCATCCCTTGAAAGGGGGGGCAGAGCATGTGTTGTAATAAGGGACTCTTTTTACGTCTTGCTGACCAAAAATATAAATATCAGCTTTATGAGACACACTGTGGGGTTTGAGCTGGCCAAGCCTTTTCCTCTAATGCCTGAGAGTACCATAATAAAGAAAACGGGGCACTGCTAAGTGTTGCCTGGGTCTGTCCAGCAGTCAGAGAGCTGAAGGAGCACAGGAATTAAAATAGTCTTGAAGAGACAAACGCCTGCTGAAAAACCACATTGGCTTTGTTTATTTGCTGAAATGTTTTACAGCGGGTCACCATGACTTTGGGTTTTTACAGCTGCAGGGATCATCCTGCATGGGCTGTATGATTTCACAGAAAACAGAGAGCCCAGAATAGAAAAAAGGGTGTTTGGCTGTTCAGAGTGAGCAGACCAAAAGGAGCAGCTTTCCACCCTAGAGAGCAATGACAGAAATTCAAATCCACTTGGAGGATGCAGCTGGATACAATTGTTTAAGAATCACTGAGAAGGAATTTCAGCCTCCATTTGCCCCCCTGCCCTGGGTTCACTCCTTTCCCTATTATCCACATCTCCTCTTATTTTACAACTGTAACACTCACTCTAATGTCTTATGTCTATGCTGTATTCTCCGGCCTTGTATTGTCTACAGCATCGACAAGCTTCAGAATTCCCTAATTGCAGAGTTCTAGTTGAGATCCACTTGCAAACAAGGGAAAAAAGGTATTTTTCAATTGTCTTTATGGTTTCCTAGAGGAAGAACAGAATTTGTAAGGTTTTCCAGACAGCCAGGAACACAGGTTCTCCAAAGAGGATGGGATAAACCTTGTTTGTGGTTTTGTCAAAAGAATCAGTGGATGCTTTTACAGACACTGAAAGTGGTGCTGAACAGTAGCAGCATAAACAAGCAGAATGGCAAGGGCAGGGCTGGGACAGAGAGGGAAGCTCAGCTCTGATCCTGCAGGAAAACCTGAACAAGGAGGGAGCTGCGTTTGACAGCAACAAGAGAAGGAATTCTTTGAAAAGCAAAAGCAAAAGCCAAGGAGACGTATGTGCCTGGAAGCAGTGGGAGAAGTGCCAGGCAGAGACTAAAGACAATAGTAGGGACTGGGAGGGGAAGCTGCCAGCTTGCAAACAGGAGAGACAGAAGCTTTTTGGGAAGACAATGCTCTGGAATCTGGGTGACTGGATGCAGGACCGGGATGCGACGGCCACGACCACGCAGAGGGGAACACACAAAAATAGATGGGCTGGGGGGACAGAAATAGAATTGATGGCTTGGATGAAAGATGAACTCGGGCCAAAGCGCACAGGAAAGGAATTCCTAGAAGATTTTGCCAACCCGACAGATAATAAATCTGAGAGTGACTGAAAATGAAAACCTTTCTACACATGTGAAAGTCCCAAGAAGTTTATTGTCAAATTAACCATGGAATTGTATTCTGAAGCAGGAGTTCCTAAGGCTTCTGCTCAGTAAAGTCTCTCAACCATCTGAGTTCCTTCTGGGTCACCATCTGAATTGAAAACATACTCTATCTCAAAATTAAATTATTTCCTGGAC
>VWZF01003479.1:439194-456601 GCA_013396755.1 Sclerurus mexicanus | reverse complement strand
AGCTGAGGGTCTGGCACCTCTCCTCTCCTTCCCGTATCTGCGTTTTTATTGACATTCCCCTTTGAGTGCCTACAGAAAACGAGGGAGAGACCACTACAGACAAATAATACATTATATACCACAGAAGACATTCCCTATGAAACAAGACATCTGCCCTGCAGTAGTTATGAAATAAGGAGTATGCACACATTTAATTGCTGTTAGATGTATGAATTAGTCCAGATCAAATGGGTGGCAAAGGCCACGCTACTGCTGATTTTTCCTGAATTTCTGACTGCTGTGCAGGACACACAACACTCGTGAGCACAACACTGACAGCAGCATTACTGTAGCTGTAATTATCTCTTGCTACCAGCCAGGGAAAGTCTGCAGGGAGCAATAAGAGCTTTTTTTAATAGTAACAGAAATATTTTTTGGGGAAAAAGTCCATACCAAACCCTAGGTACCCAGGTTTATATATATGTCTCTTATGGGAGTAGATTTGTGATTTTCAGATAAGACACTAGAAACTGGGGATAAGTCGGTCTGAATTTTTCCTTTCTTGCTGCCTTTTGAAGGTATTCATGACAATGAGTCACATATAGAAGAAAGACCATGAACAGGAAAGCAAAAATCAGTTTGCTAAAGAATAAATACACATACAAGGATGGATTATTCTTCACACAATTTTNACACATACAAGGATGGATTATTCTTCACACAATTTTTAGAAGTACAAATGATTGGAGCTACAACCCTGGAACTAATGTTATTTATTCAGGAACAAACTGAAGACCCCTGTCATCTGAAGCCATAAATTCATGGAAGCACCAATTTCCTACATACAATGGAAACCCTACCAGAACATCCTGGCTAGACAATACAAGGACATTTTTTCTGATTGAATTTAAAATTTTCCTGGTTTGTGTTCATAAATCAAACTGAAAAGCCACACAAAAAACAGAACTGCTGATATGAGGAGCCTGTGCCACTTCTGGCAGCAGAGAAATATAGGGTTAGATTTTGTTTGGATTAAATTAATCAGGTTAAAACAAAAAAAAATCCCAACCCATTTGGGAAGACAAATCTCACTGAGAGGGAAACATGGTTTCATGCAAGAAAATATATCAGCCAAAGCCATAACAAGACCAAGAATTCAGGTTGATGTTCAGCAGTGCAGCTGCAGAGCTATGCTGGCTATTCAACATGAATGCCAGAGGAATTCTAGTTCCAAATAAATCAATATAATATAGACTTCGCCTGCAGAAGAAAGTGGCAGTGGTTTCACTAGGATTGTTTCTTTAAACCAATTTCATTAAACATGAAGCAAATCCACATGTGGAGACAGTTAAATTGATTTACAGCTGGCTTAGGTTGATCTAGCTTAATTCAAAGGGTGGAATTTTATATGCCAGCTATACATTGATTTAAGTGCATCTGCACAAGACTTCAATTCAATTCAATTTAAACAGACCTAAAATAAGACCTCAGTTAAGCCACTTTTGCAACACTTTAAATAGCAGGCTAGGCCTGACTAAGAAAACACACACTGAGGTAGATGACAGTGACTTTCCAAAGAATACAAGATTCCAATCAATCCAAGTTAATTTTATGCAACAGACCCCACGCTGTCCCTTTGGACAAAATTACCAAGAATCAGCTAAGATGCTGACTTGAAAATTTTCTTTTTTTGACCTATGATCATTGCATTCTAAAACTGACCCTACTTTTAAAGGGATGCAACCAATTCAATCTTCCATCAATTCTCTTTTTTTTGGTCATTATTTACTAAATCTTCACATGTATGCTCAACATTCTCCCACTGCCACAAGTTTCTTTTCATCATTATGGCAAACACGTATTAAGTATTCCAGTAGCCTTGAAGGACACTTAAACCCCAGAAGTTTTTCATCAGCAGGAGGTTTTCCTACAGTGCACAGAGGAAATAAACGAAAGTTTGCTAAGATAGTAAATACCTTTTCTTGTCAGTACGCTCAAGTCATGCTCCAGAGCCAGTGTTTTTGTGGCATTCCCAGTGGAAGAAGAGAACAGATCACTGATTCCCATCTGCTCCCAGTTCTGCAGTCAGGTGGCAAATCCTCGTTTTATTTTGTACCTGAACAGAAGGGGAAGAAAATACCAAAGGGAAAAGGTGAGTTCTACAATATCCTTTTTGATAAGCTGGGCTTTTGATGTATTTTTACTCACAGCTTTTTTGCAATGTCTTTGACAGATGCAGAAAGAAAAATAGTGAACAACACTTGGGATAAATATCAGTACAAATGGGGTTCCTTTATTTGGTGGAAGCAGAACCTTGGTGATAATGATTACCCTGTTTATTAGCTTTAATAATAGACATTTTTGTCATGTCTCTGCCACAACCAATGGAGTAAATGCCACCAATCTCCAGTCATTTTATGGGTGAAAATACTCCTCGTTTTGATGGTATTCTTCATAGACTCATGAAACATGAGGGATGGGGGACTTTATCTGGAAATCGGGAATATTAATGTTCTTGGGGAAAACTCAGTTGAATTCCTTTTGCTGTGAATTTATGTGTCATATCATCTAAGTTTTCTTTATTTCTTTTTGTTGTTAAATAGTAGCAATTAATGGATGTCAGAAGGCAAAACATTTTTATAGCCTCAGAGATAAGCCATCTTTCATAGTCATGATTAAATGATACATGGAAAGGGACTGACCTTTGAGGCAAAGCAATTTCCACTTATAAAAGTGGAATTTTAACAAGATGTTCTTGTGAGGCCCCTTCCAGCACGTTTCTGGAAGAGGCTCCTCGTGCCATTACCAATCCCCCAACTAAACCACTCCTGCACTCAAGAGGCTGATGCAGAACACTTAGCTGCAAGCCAAGGCACAGTACTATTGCTGCCCCTTCATGGATCTTGGATGACCCCAGGGCTATTCCAGACCCCACATCCAAGGAGAAAAAGAACAATATATTTACTGTCTGCTCAGAAGAAAAGAAGTCTGCAATGACTGCGTGAACAGTAAAAAGATGCACCAACTCTGTCTAAGTCAGATATAAGAAATTAAAGGCTAGCTGGGGAGTGTTATACTGAACTTTAAAAAACACTCAGAGAGAGAAGAGAGGAAGGACAGCAAAACTAACAAGAGTATGTTGGATTTATGTCAGTCTTCTGTGGTATATTAAAAAAAAATCAAATGTAAATCCTGATTCCACTGAATTCTATGGTAAAACTCCCATCACCACAAACAAACCCAGAATGATTTCCACAGCAGCCTTGTGTGCCTGTCACTGTACAACCTGCTCGTCAGTATTGCACTCTGATATAATCATCAGTGAAGTGTGACTGACCCTGGAAATGTTGCAGCGTTGCCCTTTGCACCTTCACTCTGCTTGCCAGAGATGTGGCTCCCCTTCCCCGAGCAGCACAACATAATCATTTTCAGACTAAGGCAGTACAGATTTCCTTGAAAATCAAAAGGTAAAAAAACATTCTACCTTAATATTATAGAATGCTGTTCAGATTTTAGCTGAGAATAGTTTCAAGGTGCAGCTGAATATAAACGCAATAAAATAAAATTTAAAAAAGGGCAAGTTCCGAGTGGCCATTTCCACCTGTGGCCTACAAACTGCTATAGCAACATAAACTATTCCTAACAACCTAGGAAAGGCAATGTAAGTCAACGTAAATTCACCCTGCACTGCTGCACTGACCACGAAAGCTTTTGAGGATCCAAAAATTCAAAGAAGTTGAAAAATCAAATATGTTGAAACAACTCCATTGCTAAACTTCCTAACTTGTGGACTTAGAAAATGAGGATTATCAATATTCATGCAAAATAAGTGAACAAAAATCAGGTTAAAACCATTTTAACAGTAATAAGTAGCAAACCGTTTTTGAATGCAAACCTATTCATTCAAGGTACCCTCATCGGGCTGAAATCCATGTATGTTTGATAGACTGGGAACCCACGTGAGGATGGATTCTTTGGGGTTATTAAGATTTTAGGCTGGTTCCCTAAGGAAAAGAAAACTCTTCACTCATAAGTTTTGTGTGCTTGTTTATCCTGTCTTTCCACCAGTAGCTTCTGAGCAGCCTGAGTTCAGCCAAACTTGGCCAATAATTAAATTCCTGCAAGTTTTGCAAAAACAATCCGGTAAAAAGAGCAAGACAGTAGGAGCCCCCTGGCAAGGGGGGAAAGCAGCAGCTTTACTTTGAGTTTTACTTTGCTTGACACCAAAGAATTCACACAGAAAGCAAACCCACTAAGTGCCATTGTCTTCAGTCAGCCCTCAGAGTCACTGCAGGACACTAACCCATAAAAATGCAGCTTTTATTACCTCTGGCAGTCCTGGAATTATTTGTTCTGAGAACAGACAGAACAATAGATGTATTGCTGATTAGGAGTTTTGCTGCTGTCTCAAGGGTATTCAAGACTTTAACCTTCCACACAGAGGGCAAAATCCACAGTGTTCCCTGAGGAGCAGGTGATGTAGCCCCGAGTTCCTGAGCTCTAATCAGGCTGGGCTGACAGAGCACACAGTCCTGCCTTTGTAATGATTGCAGGGCTTCTTGATTAACCCAAAGGTTGCAAGTTTCCCACTAGCCTTGGTTTTGATCAGGATGCCAGGCTGAAAAATCTGTGGTGATCTATAGGAAAACCTCAGGCTCACTGACTCGATAGGTGCTCGCCCTGTGCCAGCCTCATGTGACGTCAATATTATTGTTCACTTATTACAACAACACTTTAAAATCATAAAAGCCAATCAGCTCGTCTCAAGTAGAAATGACTGATTTAAACAACTGAAAGCACTGGATAGTAACTGAAAAAAAAATTTGGATTTACTGTACAGATAATTTTTATACTTGGAATAATTTTTAAACAACCTCAACTAAATTACAAAACTGTTCTTTCCTTTAGGTGGGCTTAATTAGACACCAGGAGCTGAGGAAGTGGACTGAGTCCTCTGAGCACTTCCCTGCTGCCCTGCACAGCATCTGCTGGACCAGAAGCATCATTTGGCAGCAGAAGAGGCTGAGCTGATGCCAGGGCCCAGCAATGTTGCTTAGCAACTTCCCGGGGATGACTGTGGCAATTAACTCTCCTGTGTGTTAGGTGTGCGCGCTCGGAACGGGAAAAGACGGAGCAAAGAGCCCTCCAGAAGAGAGCCCATAAAGCCACATGTGCCCATCTGCCACGGGACTTCAGCCAAGGCACTGGCAAAGCAGCCCGTGAGCAGGAGCTGCTTCTTAACAAGCTCTGTTTTTTGGGATGCCCCCATTCCTTCCCTGCAAGAGCAGTATCCTTTCGGAACAGAAACAATTCATCGGTATCAGGATGTGCGCACCTGTTACAGGGCAAGAGCCTCTGTATGGGGCATTGCTTCCAATGTGGCCTTTTCAGCTGGTGCTCACACTTGAACCTGAAATGACTTCCAAGCGTGGAAAGCCCTCGTTTAACCTGAGCTATTGACCCACCCACAAAGCCGTTTTCTTTTGCCAGCTACGTAGTATTTTTGCTCTTTGTTTGAAACCACATTAAGCAGTGCCCTAGTGTGAGTCAGGGTGTCCCAAGACACCGAGAATGAAGGAAGAGAATGGTGAGAATGTTCTCATCTTCAGGGTGCTACCAGGTTGCTCCAGAGCTGGGCCATAATTTCAGTCTTCCCTCTGCCTTCCCCTGTATCGCTTCTCAGGGAAAACTACCCATGTCCCAATCTGCACCCAGCTTATTGAGGTCTCCTCAGCCCTGCAGGGAGCTCAGCCCCTGCTCGTCTATGAAAGGGATGGCAGCTACCCCAAAGAGAAGGAATAAAATAGCTCAGGGTTGCTTCATCCTTCCTCAGGTGGGGGAAGAGGCAGGTCAGAGGTGGGCCCTGCTCTGGGAGTGCTGAACAGTGACATTCCCAGCCTGGTGGGTGAGGGCAAGAGAACCAGGGACAGCACCCAGGGAATGGCTGGAGCTGTGTCAGGGCAGGGTGAGGCTGGATCTCAGCAAAAGGTTGTTCCCCCAGAGGGTGGTGGGCACTGACCAGGCTCCCCAGGGCAGTGGGCACAGCCCCAAGGCTGCCAGAGCTCCAGGAGGGTTTGGATGATGCTCTGGGGCGCAAGGTGTGACTCTTGGGGATGGTCCTGTGCAGGGCTGAGGGTTGGACTCAATCCTGGTGGGTCCCTTCCAGCTCAGCACATTCTGTGATCATTCTCACCAAGTGCCCACAGCTCTCGACCCACACATTTATTTTGTCCTGGGACACAGGAGGTGCAAAGCAATCCTGGAAGTCTTTGGGTACATCTCATTAATTTCCCTCAGGCTTTTGTGCAAACACATACAATTGAATTATTTAGGAATTGCTACCTTTTCCCCTACTATGACAAAACAAGCCCCTTAAAAAGGCCCCAAAACAGTGGCAGATCTTTTATAAAGGAGGGGGTGGGGGGGAAAGCATTTCTTTCCTGGGGTCTTGCAATATGGTTTTTTAGAGTGCTAAAAGGCAACATTTTGCATGAAATTGCAGTGAAGGAAAACTCAGAAGTAAATGAACATTTTTTTGTAGTTTAAAAAAACCCAAAACTCTGAAGGACAACCTCTCCTCTTCAGTAATTACAAGAATCTACAGTTCCCTTTTAATTAGGATGCAACAGTTTTAATATAATTTACATATGAACTATGGAAAGAATTTGATAACGCACCTCAAAAAACCCAACCAGCTTGTTTTGCAGTGAGCAAAAATAGCTACAGTCTTTTCTGCAATTCAAAATTCAATCATTTAAACCATTACAGAGCTCTTGTCTTCAGACTTTCCAATCAGCTCTTGCACAGGAATGAAGCCTTATTATTGCAGTCACTACTTTTGTCTATTGAGTGAAGTCATTCAAAAAAATTATTTCATGGTGGAAAAACTGCCCTAATGACAATGAATATAATTTTGAAAACTGTTTCACCGCATGAAGGACTTTTACATAATTTACATTAACTGATTTTTAATATGCCAGTGATTTATGAACCAAAGAGAACACCCAGCATATGAAAATGCTCTATGAAGACTGTGCATTTACATAGTGAGTTTACATTTGATTGGGAGTTAAATACGCATAACCACTACTGTACTGGTTATTTCCTTGATAAGCATCTTTGGGGTTTTTTGGCAGTGAGATTTTTATCATCTATCAGAAATAAACTGACCAAAAATGTGTCATCTCTCTTGTGGAAGTTTCAGCTATTGAGGAAGAGTGAGTGGATATGGGGGAGTGCCAAGAAGCAGGTGGATGCACTGAATATTCACTTTTGATTTCCAGGCAGTGGCATCAAAGACAAACTCCCATCAGGTTTGGGCTGCAGATATTCTACCCAAGCTGTGTTGAACAAAATCGATTCTGAAGTCATTTTTTCAGCTATTATTAATGTTCTTGTTTTCTAAAATATTACTCAAACAGATATGAAAACCTATGTCATTGCCACGTATCCATCCTCCCACCCACACACTGTCTAACTAGGTATTATGTTATCTGGCTGAAAACTGAGTTAGTTCCCAGGCTGAATGAAGTTCATAAAACTGTCCAGCAAAACTGGGCTGGATTTTATGAGCATGAAGCCACATTGCAGCTTGGGAAAGAGATCAGGGCAAGCTCCCTCAAACTGCAGTTCCACTGAAAACCATGCACATTTTTGTACATTCATCTGTGTCCTGCTTTGAATTTATTAATTTGCTCAACTTCTAAATTAAATATAGATGGGAACCTGCTTGAATTCAGTAGGAGAACAACATATCCATGAAATACTCCCTCACAGCCCAGTGAACACTTGAGATCCAGCTATGTTTACAAGTAACAAAGAACACTGTATTAGCAACCAAGCTCAGGTTGAAAGGTGCGTTAGGAAAAGGCAGCTGTTCTGGGGATATGGTGAGAGAGCTGAACAGAGGCCTTGTCACCCCAGACTTGTTTAAACCTGAGGAATTTTGGCTTTACTGTGAGTGTGACTGAGCACTGCCACACATTTCCCAGAATGGTTGCAGGTAATTGTAGAATCACAGAATATGCTGAGTGGGAAGGGACCCACAAGGACCATCGAGTCCAAGCCATATCCCTGCACAGGGCCATCCCCACCATGTGCCTCAGGTATCCTTGGAGGTATTAAAACCCCAACAGAATGTGGTCCTGAAAAACCTCCTCTAGTCCCCCCTACCTGAGCAGGGGTGCTGGACCAGATGAGCCCTGGGGGTGCCCTCCAGCCCCAGCCATTTGGTGAATGGCTGTAAGGTGGGGGGTTTGAAGCCTGTTGCTTCTGTCACCAAACTATACCAGGAGCAACTTCAACACATCTGCTACAAACATAGCACAAAACCACTCAACTGCCAGGCACCAACACTGATTACCAATTTCTTCAAAGACAATACTGATGATTTTGAGAAGTAACTTCTCTAGAAGCATTTCTGGAGAAGGACAAGATATGTGTCTGTTACTGAGCTTATCTCCAGGTGGGAAATAGGAACGCTTCTGTACATCAGCATTGACAGAACTGGAAGTGCATCACGGGGGTCACTTGCACCTTGTACAGCTCTTTATCTTAACACAGCTTGCAGTCTCAGACTGTTGACGTCAATAAAAATACTCCAACCACCTTTAAGAGCTTGCTTTACCTATGCTAATCAGATTAGGAGGCGTGTAATTAAGTTTTGGTTCTTACTAAAACAGAAGATTGAAGACCCCTTCTCAGGCATTGATGGGATAAGAAGCTGGAAAAGTGTTCTCTTTAAGTGTATTTGGTGGAAGGGTGTGAAAGGATGACATTGAGGGATTATTCAATATCACACGGAGTTATAAAGGAAAGAAACTCAGGCATGTGCCGTTTAAAAATCTGTCACAAATGGTGCTTTGGGTCGCTCTGAGATCATAGTGTGGCCTAAGGATGGGTAGGAAGCACCACCACAAAACCCAACAAGGGATCCCACAAATACTCAGGCCTGCATTTAACATTCATGCAAAATACTTCCTCTCCTAGCAAAGGATGCCCTTTGGGTGTGGAATGCAGCACATACTGGCCAGAGAAGGAAAAGCTCCTGCTGTCTGTACCAGTGCATGATGCTGCTCGTCCATGAATGAGAAGGTTTGGTCTGCAGAGCCATCAGCTTGGCAGAGCCCTCACACACAGAGCCCTGTTGTACTGCCTGCAGAAGAGGGTCTTTTCTATTGCTTTCAATAGCCACCAGGCCCAACTGCTGCAAAATAAACCCAGGAACCAATACAGCCTCTGAAGGAGCTTTCACCCTGACTTCATCTTCTTCTGTGTCAGGGGCTCTCAAATGATGATACACAAAGCATTTCCAAGTGCTGCGCCTGTGTTATGCTGCAGCTGTGGCAGCTGCAATTGAATCCCAATTCATTTAACAGCACAAAGTGAAAAGCATGAAGTGCTCAGGCAGCTTGAGGAGGTTGCACAGCCCTGCAAGAGATGTCCTAGAAAGGGCAAGATGCACAGTGACTCAGGGTTGGGGGAGGTCTCAACTCTGTGCTATGCTCGAACACAGATTTTAGGGTGAAAAGGTCTCCTCTGCTCATCTGTACAGCTGCTGCCGCTGCTGACAGTGGTACCTGTCTCTGCTGGGAAGGACAAAATCTGCTAGAAGAAGGTTTGGTCAGTATTACTTATGACCACTGATACAGAACAGAGGCAGCAAGGAAAAGTAGAAAATGAATGGCGAGTCTGAATGCATTTCCTCTAAGACCTTTTATCTCATATGTCACACATTAATGCAGTGTTTAAAATTTTATTGCTTTAAGTCACTAATAGAAAAATTAACTTATGCATTATTAACAAAGTAACTTGCAGAAAGGCCTTTCAGGAAGGTGAAGAGAGCTTTCAGAGGCTTTATTGCTGGAGTTGAGATGGCAGTGCTACCCAAGGAGGAAAGTATTTTGGACCCTTTCTAAAACCTCTCAAAAGTGTTTCTGGACACTGTCAGCTACCAGGGATTTACTGCTGGGATGGCAACTGTTCGGGACTGGTTAGTGGTCACCCCTCAGTCACAGCACATGTTACACAGAAACGTGGCTTGTGTGCAACCACTGAGGGGAAAGGGAGTCCTGTGGGATTCCTCAGCCTAGAGACAACAGACCTCATAAAATCTAATTGTCACACAAAGCACCCTGACCCACAGCAAAGATGTGGAGAACAGAAAATCAAGCTTAGACAGAAAGAGCTCCACAAGTTGCTAGTCAGAGTTACAGGTATGTGGGAGCTTAACCACGTAGGTGTGGTATCTGAGATGTGTGAGGCTAAACACTGAACTGGACCCTAACCAGTGCAGACCTCAACTCCATAAAAACAGTAAAAAGAAACGCCCAAAAGCAACCAAACAAATCAAACAAACAGGCAAACAAACAAGAGGCAGGGACACTTTCCACTAGCCCAGGTTGCTCCAAGCCCTGTCCGATCTGGACACTCCCAGGGATGGGGCAACCACAGCTTCTCTGGGCAACCTGGAAAGGGTATCACCTCCCTTCACAGGGAGGAATTTCTTTGATATCTAACCTACACCTACTTTCTTTCATGTTTGTGGGATTTTTTTTTTAATTATTACTATTATAGAGTAAAGGAAGACAAATACTGAAAGGTTCACACTAAGGTTTGTAACAGTATAACCATGAACATGTAAATATTTATAATATTATAATGCATAGTATTATAAATAGATAACAAATATGTGCTATTACAACGAATATTCTATACAAATATTATCTATTTTAATCTATAAATATATATATAATTACACAAAGACCTGTAATAGCTACTTCCAGCACAAAACTGCTGAGACAAGTGTAAGCCTGTGGCCACATAATCCAAAGCAAACCAAATACTGAATTTTATGTTACTGCACATCAGCTGGGCACTGTGCTAACTCATAGTCTTTTTTTTTTCTTTTACAAATGCTGAGTGTTTAGTTCTTTTAAGCTGATTTTACTCCTTGCTTTAGGTAGATTAAAAGTTTCACGAACGCAGATGCAAGCAGAACTTTGTAAAACTATGGTAATGTAACAATTGCAAGTCATAAAGCAATATCCCACTTTTCTTCCCCTGTCAGAGCTGGGGTGAAGTGACATCAGTGCCAGAGAAAGAATATTGCTTTCACAGAGTTTCTGGGGTAGGGACAGGGGTATGTACCAAGTGGAGCAGAATCAAACCTCCTCCTTTACTGCAGTAATAGATAATTACTGAACCAAAACAGAGAAGGGCAATTACCAACGATCCCGAGAAAGATTATTTTAATATGGAACAGAGCACTTTCAAAGCAATTAAACAGCTTGTAAAAGACCCCAAAACTCAGCAGGGTTTCAACAACTGCAGGTAGGCAAATCTATCAACACTGCTGCTGTGTTTTCAAGGCAGGCACCGTGGTCCTAATCTGTTCCATGGTGCTGCTTTTTCTGCTGTGCTTTGCTACTCCTCCTTCCCATGCAAGTGTCTGTGCCTTGGCAGTGGGAGGAAGCAATAATTTGTGCAGCCCTTTTGTTTGCTGCTACCAAAATCCCTTCTC
The DNA here is from genome assembly GCA_013396755.1 of Sclerurus mexicanus. Lineage (NCBI taxonomy): Eukaryota > Metazoa > Chordata > Aves > Passeriformes > Furnariidae > Sclerurus > Sclerurus mexicanus. The sequence continues at coordinate 445,101 of VWZF01003479.1, read as the reverse complement.
AGCCTGCCACTCACACAGGGCAGTCTGCCTCCAATTCAGAGGTGTTTCCTCTCGGGCAGGAGTGGAGGCGAAGGATGGAAGTGTGAGGCAGAGGTCTGGCAGGAAGGGAAGCTTCTCTGCAAATCATGACATGAGAAATGTAAAAATAATTTCAAAGTGGCAAACCCAGAATCCAATTCACAACACTTAACCCAATATCAACATCCTAAAAAGAAAAAAAAAAAAAAAGGCATTACACAACCTGAATGTAGCAAAGCAATAAAAATACAGCTTGTTTTTGTGCCAGCAAGGTCTTAACTCACTTATTGAGGTTAGAAGCATCACCTATTGAAGCAAATTTCCTTTACTATATGGGATCTGTTTCTTCTCATAGGAGCTACATCATGGAAAATTTTTGTGGATATTTTTCAGAATATTTTTGTGGATAGTTTCCAGTATATATTGTGTGAAGTTTCCATTCTATTTTTTTTTTAACTGTTGCACATTTGGGTGGGTTAATAAGGGATCCGCATGTAGGACATTCATTCTAGTCGAATCTTCATAACATTCAGGGCTTCCCAAACACAGAGACCAGAGAGGATGCTCTGTTTCTTTTCTTTGCAACTATTTGTGGAACAGGCATCTTGCTGAGGGTTAATTAATAATCCAGCATGGGTAAATTGATATGCAAAGGAGCACCTAAAGTGTCCAGATGTTTCCAAAGAGATGATTCCCTCTCCGGTGGATTTGCTCCCCATGCTCAGCTCAGAGAGACACAGGTTCTATAGGTGATTTTACATTATCAGCATCTTCCTAATTAAATTTCAACAGCTTTAAAAGGCTATTACTGTTCAGAAGATTCACTTCTAAGCCCTGGAACTTTGCTCTTCTTAACTGCCTTCCCTCTTATTTTTTTTTTTAGAGAATTATTCTACTAATGAAGGGATTAATATTAAGCCATTTCACTATAAATGGGTTGGATGTACCGCTACTATCTTGAATTAATCTGCATTTGGCAAGCACATCTCTGTCCTTGTCCTGCCTTCCAAAAGAAATTTAGAATGACAGATTCATTAGACACCATAAATATAGTGTCTGCAAGGTTAACCTGTGAGACAGGACTGGTCACCTTTTATAAGAAGGAAAACTAAGCAGACCTTTCTAAGGAACACAGAGATTAAACAAAGCTGCAAGGGGGTTGTGTTTGCTTCTTTTTTCCACCACTTTCTAGTAACTGCAAAACTTGATTTAATTCTGAGAGCTGAGCTGTACAGGTGGTAACAGTGCAAAGTCTCACACATTCACCTTCAGGGTTGTCAGACCTAGTGAGTTTGGTTTTGAGAAGGCCTCAGCCTCCTGGTTTGGCTCATCTTGGCCCCGCTGGGACTCCACTGACCCTGGTGATGTTGCTGAGCATGTTATCAGCCTGCATCTTCCCAGAGCCATCCACCTTCCAGACTCCCAGTGCACGTGCACCAGAGCTCAGTCTGAACCAAATCACATTCTCCATTCTATAAAGTGGTTTTGTAATTGGGCAGCACTAAAATAAGGAGGGGGAAAAAAAAAGACCTCCTGAATCATCTACCCCTGTGCAGCACAGCCAGTGAAACACAGCCCTCAGCCTTCCGCTTGGCTTGGAGGCATCTGCAGTTGGATCCTGCACTACGGGAGAGAGCAGATGGAGATGCTGAAGGGATGAGAAGTGCTCCTTCCAAGGAAGAAACTCACCCTCTGAGGGGAGGTCAGGGACAGGGTGATTTCCATGACTCACCTTTTGATAATGGTTCAAAAGTAGTGTTTGGGGAGTTGTTAGTGTTACAGGCTGTGTTATTGGCCACATAAATCAACAAGAGTTCCTAGAACAGTGCCTGACCTCTTGCAGGAGGTATTACACTGCCTGAACGGGGGCACAGGAAATAAGGGACATTACTTCAGGCTTCTGCTTAGCTTGGAAGTAAACTGAATGTAATTAGTAAATGCTGAACCAATGCAGACAAGGAGGGGGGGAGATGAGAAAAAAAGAAGAAAAAAAAGATTGATTTTCCTTTTGGCAAATATTTGGCTACAAGGATCCACTCATCTGTCATTTGTCTTGCCTTGAGAATTGGCCTTTGCAGAATGAAACAAATAAACACTGCTATACTGTATGGCATTTTGTATTGGCATAAAAGCCTCGCTGAGGATAACAGACATTTATAGAGCAATTCATATGACTTTAAAATTATCCACCTTTGTCTTTGCTTAGCATTGTTTAATCTAATAGTTTGCATTTATTTGAAATGGGCACAGGGTGGATATTGCTGCTGATAGCTACATGAAAAGCCTGCTGCCTGTTGGGGAGACTTATCCTTTCTGTGCATGCTAACATCCTCTCCAGAGGACAGCATTTCAGGTGAACAGCTACAGGCAGACTGTGTTCCTCCTCTGTTCCTCAGAGGGGGCAAAGAATGTGTGCACCTGCACAGATTCCCCCAAAGCCTCATAGAATTCCCCAGAAGAACCATACACGTGGCAGTACCATCTCCCACCCTATGGGGTAGGCTGGAAATAGAAAATAGAGACTACTCCACGTTCTCTGATTATGCCCAGCTTGTTCCTGATCCCTCAAAGGTCACTGCCAGCTGCCAAAAGTTGGCATAATGCTGCAGCTTCTAGAAAGCTGCTATGTGGACAGACAAAATTCAGGGACATGAAGGCAGCCCACTCACACTGAACTCCTTGACAGCTCATCGTTCACATTTCCTGCCACCCACTCACTCACAACACTCCCTGCTTTGCCAGCACAAACATGGTGAGACAGGGAATCAGGCTTTAATTGCCAGAAGTCTTATCCTGTGGGTACTTTTTGGGGAGAGAACTTCACAGCCAACTCCTGTGAAGCACAGCCAGGACTTGGTCATCACAGAGATAGAGAGAGAGAGAGAAAATTTCCTGTGCCTGTTGGAATAATGTAATTCTTGGTGTGCCTTCAGCTAAAGTCCATTATCCTCCAGGAGGAGTGAATTTGGACAATTAATGTCCATATTCTCATCTTCACCATCCCATGTCTTGCCTTGCTTCAGCATCACAAACCAAATAACTGGATAGTTTAATTCCCTAGCTGACAACGCTCAGAAGAAAACTCCAGGAATAGAGAGTTATTTGTGCCTGAATGTAGGGCTTACATTCATAGTTATGTAGCTGGATAAGCATTCTGACTATCAGGGTTATTATCACATCGAGATTTTTAAAGGCTGCTGATCCAAACAGCTTCTACAGAGATGTCAATCCCAGCTCTCTGCTTCTCTTCTGGGGTCCAGGAAGCCTTCAGTAAGTACGTGATGCACAAAGTACACCTTTGTGTAAGCTCAAATCTTAAGAAGTTTTGTTTGATACCAAAGCAACATGTTTTACTGACAACCAGTGAAAAGCCTAAGGTTCACAAAGCAAATTTCTATTTTCACACTACGTTCCAGGCTTTTCTCCAGGCAGTATTAACTTCTGAAGTGCATTAAAAACCCTTGCAAAGCTGGGAATACCCTGACAATCAGAGCAATGCCCTGACAATCAGAGCTCTCATGGCCATAGCCAGTAAGTCTATTATTACACTGTTCACACTTGTCTAATGTACTTCAAGCTTTCAAAGATAAGACGTGGAGTTGTGGTGTGGGAAGAAGCTGAGGCTCATGGTGAGGTTTTGGTGCTTTCTGGCAGGCAGGTTTATCGTGTGCCTTGGTGGTGACATTTGCCCTCAGCAGGGTTGAAACAGGTGAAAACATGACCCAGCAATGGCCCCTTGGGAATAGAAACAACTTTTTTTGGCTTCAGATAGCCTTTTCCAGTAAAGACAAAACATTGTTTTAGTAAAAAGTGACAGATATTCTTAAAAGTTTTCTGGTAATAAAAATAGCTCCAACATTACTTTAAGAGCAGTTTAAGTTCTTTTTTTCCTAAGGGTGTGAAGGCAAAGTAATGTGCAAACCCAGAAAATTTTGTTTTCAGGTGGTCTTAAATAACTCCACCCTACGAAAAACACTAGTGCTAACAGGAGGACACACACTAGACAAGATTTTGGGTATGCAAGCTCTCCTAAATTCAGAGGTGGAAGGAACAGCCTTTAGATCTAAACACAGATGCAAGCGAGCAGACTCCCGTGTGCCAGGCTGGGTATGTTTGTTAATTGCTTAGACCATGAAATAAAAGGTATTTGGGACCTTGAAATGACATCAAGGAGGAGTGAAATGTTTAGCTGGGTAAGGGGCAGGGAAGCAGCACAGCTCCACTGAGAGGGATGAGACCACTGGTGGCAACTCCTGGCCCACCTGTGCCAGGCTGCAAGCCCTTCCCTGAGCTGCAACACTGAGGATACCCAAGATTCGAGGATTAGGATACGTGACATTTTCACAGCGTGAGCCTCGAGCCAGAAGGCTCTTAAATCACCAAGTGTCCAAACAGTTTTCATTGTGCTTTCATCCATTCCCTGCTAAGTACAATCAGCAGGAGGGGGAAAACTGCCTCCATACAGGAAACGAGAATAGCACAACACCTGCTGGGCTGGAAACTGCAGCCACAAGGTGCCTAAATGAGCTGACAACAGGAGGACACTGTGACTGGTCCTGCAGCATCAACTCTGCTGCAGCCAACACAGCTTCCCTAACATATATGAAGTTCATGACCTAAACCCTGGCTGTTACAGAAGGAAGCAGTGTGTGTTGTTCAGGAAGTCCATAAAATCCACAAAAATTGGCCTCACTCTCAAGGAAAACAAATAAAAAAGGTGAAAGCACCAATTCCAGAGTACTCAGACCAATAAGACTTGCATATGTCCACCCACAGAAGCTATAAATACTGTCCAAACCTATGAAGACCAGCCAGTACCAGCCTTTCCCAGCCAAATGCCCATTCCTTTAAGGATCCAGTAATGGATTTTATCCAAAATTATGGTGTTAGTGATTGGGAGGAGACACTGCAGAGACAGGTGTGCTGAGCAGTATCTCCACCAACACCTCCCTGGAGCTCCTCTTCACAGCTGCTAGCATTGGAAAATGACACAGAGAGAAAGAAACAATAGAGCTACATTAACAAAATACTCCTTTCCACTACCACCAATGAACACAACCATGCATTATCCTTAACCCTAACACTAACCATAAACCAAAACCTAAACCTAGGCAGGCTGGAACACAGGTTCTCCAAAGAGGATGGGATAAACCTTGTTTGTGGTTTTGTCAAAAGAATCAGTGGATGCTTTTACAGACACTGAAAGTGGTGCTGAACAGTAGCAGCATAAACAAGCAGAATGGCAAGGGCTGGGTCTGGGACAGAGAGGGAAGCTCAGCTCTGATCCTGCAGGAAAACCTGAACAAGGAGGGAGCTGCGTTTGACAGCAACAAGAGAAGGAATTCTTTGAAAAGCAAAAGCAAAAGCCAAGGAGACGTATGTGCCTGGAAGCAGTGGGAGAAGTGCCAGGCAGAGACTAAAGACAACAGTAGGGACTGGGAGGGGAAGCTGCCAGCTTGCAAACAGGAGAGACAGAAGCTTTTTGGGAAGACAATGCTCTGGAATCTGGGTGACTGGATGCAGGACCGGGATGCGACGGCCACGACCACGCAGAGGGGAACACACAAAAATAGATGGGCTGGGGGGACAGAAATAGAATTGATGGCTTGGATGAAAGATGAACTCGGGCCAAAGCGCACAGGAAAGGAATTCCTAGAAGATTTTGCCAACCCGACAGATAATAAATCTGAGAGTGACTGAAAATGAAAACCTTTCTACACATGTGAAAGTCCCAAGAAGTTTATTGTCAAATTAACCATGGAATTGTATTCTGAAGCAGGAGTTCCTAAGGCTTCTGCTCAGTAAAGTCTCTCAACCATCTGAGTTCCTTCTGGGTCACCATCTGAATTGAAAACATACTCTATCTCAAAATTAAATTATTTCCTGGAC
>VWZF01003479.1:273062-437053 GCA_013396755.1 Sclerurus mexicanus | reverse complement strand
GGGGGGGGAAGGAAAAAACAGAAATGGAAGAGGAAGGGGAAAGGAATATTGCAGAACGAGGATGCCCATGTAGAGGACTGCAAAGCCATATTTCTACTCTCTGTGTGTTTCTGAACACACAAGGCTCTGGGCAGCTCTGGTTTAGGAGAAGCAGGGAGCAGCTCTGTCACTCAGCTGGACAAGGACAACAAGATACAAGTCCCAGCCTGTTCCAACCATACCAAGCCATTGCAATTCCATCAGTAACACCACAGCATTTTAACTTCCCATTCTAATTTGTCACAGTGTAGCTTTATACAGCCCAAAACTCAACTGACAAATTCGGTCATTAGGATGCCTTTGGGTAGAAACCACCTGGGTGCAACCACAACTCTGAGAACATCAAATTCTCTAGGGTGCTTCTTTTGACAGCATCCCAGCATTTCTTTCCCCAGCGCTGAGGAATTTGGCTCAGTGGCTGCCATTGCCTTACATGGCATGGACTTTGGAGGCAGAATGGTCAGAATCTTACACTCCTGCCATGCAGGACCATGGGAGGAGCTGGGGATGCTGCAGAGCATCCACAGAGAAGATTCCACAAGGACAGGACATTTGCCAGGTGGACATAATGGATCAGTGTGGAAGAGTGTAAGAACAGAGAATGGGCTGTGTGGTGCTTAGCTCAAAAAAGAGTCAATAAACCCATAATTGTACCAACTTTTCTTTTTGCGTTCAGATTGTTTCACTTATCTGGGCTAGTCTACACATAAACAGGAAGAACAGCACTGCCTGCAGAAGGAACAAGGGGAAGGTGGTGAGTGTTGTACCTGGACATAAATTAGATAAGTCACCAGCACAAGTTTGTGTAACTGTGCTTTGCTGTGCTGAGAGATAAACTGAAGGCTTTACCTTACTCAGTTAATGCCATTGCTGTTAAGGAAGATGCCACTTGCACCTTGAAAAGTGGTCTTTCATTTGGCAAAGGATGGAAATCCAACTGTGATCCTTCCTTTTATTTGGAAGGTGGGAAGAAGTGAAGTGCGAGAGCTGGGCTTGCAATTAGTGATTTATTTGGTAGCACTTTACTGTTTGCTGCTATAAACTTATTCCAAGATGAGACTGCAAGTTTAACAAGCTGGAATACCTGTCAGAAGTGCATGGATATATACCACCCTTGATTTATAATCCCAGTGGGATTATAAATGTGCCCCAGTATGAGTATGGGCATATCTGCCCAGTAGTTCAGGCACGAAAGCACAAAGCACCTCAGTCCTCTAGGTGTGCCCAGATAAGAGGTAAGACAGCTCTCAAAAAACCACATTTCTAAACTGCTTTAAACCTGCAGAGCTCAGGCAATCTGTGGTGACTTTTTTTTTCCTAAAAACGCCAGTGTGTAGAGATGAAATATGGGCATCTCAGAGAGATGTGAGTAACCCATGTGAGGAAGAGGATCTAGAATGAAACTACAATGAGGGGAAGAAAGAGCAGGGTGGCTGTGGACTGCCATGGCTTGCCAGTTCAAAACTGGAAAGCCTCAGGGACTCTGGCAATTCCCTTCAGGTAACCTTGATTTCTCTCTGCACGATCAGGGAAAGCTCCCCACATTATCCCCTTCAAGGAGCCTACGCAGGAGGGCTGTCCTGCCATGCACAGACACCTTTGCCATGACCACTGTGAGTGGAAAAGGAGGCTTTCCAGGTCTCAGAGGTAGCATGACCTGTGTTCTGCTTTAGAAGTACATAGCCCGAGGATTGTGGCTTCAGGAACTGCTGCCAAACCCCTCTGTGTGATGACTCAAACCCTGTAGGTGCACCCTGCTGCGTTAATGGTGCAGTAAAAGTGTCACAGCCAAGGTCTGGCAGCCGAGGGAACAGATGGGAGGGAGGTGTGAGCGTGGCTGGGAGCACCTGCAGCTGGCAGGGCTGTCTCTGAACTGAGCTCACTCCTGCTTCCCCCCTGCTCCATTTCCTACTGGAGCAGAGATGATGGAAACAAAGCCCTTATCAAGTTCATGTAGAAAGAAGGTTTAACACTCGGAATGAGATTTTTCTGCTAGAAAAATTTCTGTGTATTTCTTGAAGCAAAGAGAATGGGGTAAAAAGAACACAAGACCTGAAGGCACCTAGAACACTGTCAGGGAAAATTTTGGCACATTAATTGTTCTTCCTAGGCTTTGGAGGGGACAGAACTACTGCACACATCTTACAGATGAGCTGGAAAATATATCACACAATACATATATATATGCGAGATCTAAATCATCTTCTCAAAAGAATAAAACAGCTTATGTACAGTAAGACTCAGTAATCCTGGCTGAGTGTCCCTTCATCGACACAAATTTTGAGAAATCACACTTAGACACGTTCCATTCCTTTAGATAGAAATTTCAATGAAACAATATCCTCAATTTTCATGTAATTGTTAAACATAACAGTGCCTTTCCTCAAAGCAGAGGTGCTCCATCCTTCTAATTAACTTGGTGTCCCTCCTCTGGACTGCAACATGTTGATGTCCTTCCTGTGCTGGGGATGCCAGACGTGTTGGCTCAAGCCTAATTTGGATGTAAGAGATTCCTCTGAGGAGCAGCTAAGGCAACCAACTAATTGCACATGCCAGAGAAGCTGTGGCTGCCCCATCCCTGCAAGTGTCCAAGGCCAGGTTGGATGGGGCTTGGAGCAACCTGAGCTGGAAGGTGTCCCTGCCCATGGCAGGGGATGGAATGAGATGAACTTCAAGGTCCCTCCCATCCCAGGCCATTCTATGATTCTGCCATAAGTATCTGCAGATACTTGTGTGTACAAAGGTAAAAATAACAGCAGGAAAATATTAGGACTTGAACTGGCACTGCTTAGCCTGGTACACTCAATTTTTATCAGTGTAAATTCATTCATGGCAAAAGACTGAGTAAATGTTTTGAATTACACTCTAGGACAAAAAAAAAAGGCTTTTAAAGTGACGCCAAAATGACACATAACTTTGGTCTAAATCAGGACTTAACTCAGATGAGTCTGAGTAACAGAACTCTTCAGACAGATCATGACTTTCCCCAAAGTCACTTCTCAGAATATAATTGTACTTTAAGTACTGTTCAACCCACTTATGTTTCACAGTTGTAAACCATCTCTTGGGTGCTTTTTTTTTTTTTAATTGCATAACATTTTGTGGCTTTCAACTTACATTTCTCCTTGACAGCCTGAACTTAAATCAAAAGGACCAGATCTGTATTTTTTTCCGTGGGAAGCTTAGCAGTGAAGTGTGCTTGTTTCTTAAGCTCTGTCACTGGCAATTACTGGTAAACAAAATCAGGAAAAAGTTGACTAGTCCAAAGTTCCTTTTCGAAACTACTGGCTGCAGTCAAGAGGTAATTAATTCACTATATGGATTCAGAGCTCCTGGGGAGGGGCTGGGAGATTAGAGTAAGTTATTAGCAAGGCTGTTAATGCAAATTTCTGATTTACCAGCACTGCTTGCTAAAAAGTGCTGCACACTATTAGTGATCTGAAAAAAACGTTGCTTATAAATTTGAAATATTTTCATTTAGCTTTGGCTTTAATGGCTCCTGACTTCTCAGCATCATTATGAATATGCAATTAGGAAAGCAATCTTATATAAGCATGACTTATACTATATACAACCATGATTTATACTACCTGAGCATATTTTCCAGTAGAAACAATGGAATTTGGTAGAATGGAAAAAAAGGTTATGTGGAGGAAGGGAAGGGAATGTAGCAGAAGAGGATGTATTGTGTTTTGGATATGTGGGCTCAAAGATTCTGTAATGCCAGTGAACAGTAAAGAAGCTTTTCAAGAAACTCGGTAGCTGTGACTGCACCCTGAAGATCTCACAGGGCATGTGAGATGGTCACAGTGTCGGGTGCAGAGAGCTGTGCTCATAAATACCCTGCTGAGACAGGTGACCCCACTGCCTGTGCGGGGCTGCCCTGAACCACAGGGTCTCTGCCCCCCGACACCTGCCAGGGAAACACCCTGGAAGTGTCTGTGGCAGCTCAGGTTTCTCTAAATTCATCTTTTTGCTGTCGGAGTGGAGAGAGGCATATTCAGAAACAGAGATCCCAATTTGCATTTTCCCAGTGATTGAGTGGTCCATAACATCTTTACTGGCCACAAGCTTCCAGAACACCACTTTGGTGAATGCCTGAATACTTAGGAAAGGCAAGACCTGCAAGACCTTTACCCTACAAAAACAGATAGGATATATTTAAATTTAGTCACAGCTATTAGTTTCACTCACTGTGATGAGACCATTTTCTTTCATATATTAGACTCGAAAACTTTATTATAGCAAAGGGAAATTGGGGTAACACATGTCAGGTACCAGAGACTGAGTGAAGCATTTCCTCTACTTCCCTAAACCCTGTTTGATATAAACAACTGCTCGATAAAAACAAAAGGCCTTGAGAATTACACAGCACTAGACTGAACCAACACTGAGCCCTTTGAGGGACCAAACACCTCCCAGATCTGGGATGACTTTAAAGGAGCTCATTTGCGAGAGCTAGAGCTGAAACCATTACTCCTTTCTGGTATTAAGACCCTTATTGCCATCCTGGGATCTTGTGGGTGGCTCACTGCATAATTGGAGTGTCTCCATTTAATTAAGGGCTGCACAACACTGGTACAACAGGGAGGGAACCTCAGGCCCAAGATCCTGACTCAGAGCGCATTAATATCAGTGCAAAGACTCCCATCAACTCTGGTGCTTTTAGGTCAGGCTATAAGTTACTTGAAAATCTTGAAGAAAACATTCCGAAACTTGTCAAAGAATTTCAAAGGCATGAGACAGACGTAGTTTTGCTCTTTAAAACACAGAAGTGGCTCTTCATTGAAATGAAATCCATCATTCTGCTTGTAATATGTCTCAACACTGTCCAATTTCCTTTATTCTCAATAACTACTGGCACAAGTGAAATATGGAAGAGAAGTATACCCACAAGGAATAGAAAGCAGTTATAAATTGCCATGTGTCATAACAGAATGCAACACATCTCCATCACTTAAAAAAAGCTTTTTCACTAAAACACTGTTAAAAAAAAGTGGCAACAGAAATAAACCAAATAAAAAGATGATACTTGGTAATAAAGACTTTGTTTTTTTCATCCACTTCAGTTTGAGTTTTCTCCCTTTTTAAAGTTCTCTTGTTAAGGGTCTCACAGTTACCTAGCTTGAAGCTTCATAATTTCTTCTAACAATTTTTTTTAAGTAATTATAAAACATGAGTAATTGATTACATGCTTTTGCCAAGAATTATCAACTAAAGATTTTATATTTGTTCCTTTGTTCCTCCTTTTCCTTAACCTTCTATCTTTTGTAAGTGTAGAAAATAGCAGGGGTAGGAAGAAAATTTTAAAAAAACCCAAACACTGACACTCAGACAGGAAAAATTACTTTTGTCACTTGTATAGGAAAATGAAAAATGATTACAAGGTTTCCATCAAATGACATTGAAAGCTTTGGCTAAAATGCAGTTACCACTTGTCATGAGCTCTAGTTTAGGAGTGCCTTTTTGATTTATGAACTGCAAAGTTATTCACTAGAATAGCATGCAAATTTCTAAGCTCTGAGGACAGAGAAGTGAACAGAAATTGAGAATTCACCTCATTGTTTCGCTGAGTGCTGTTTCTGCAGCTGCAGCAGTGCTGGGGGCTCCCTTTTGGCTATGGGCAGTGCCCGCAGTGCCTTGGCTCTTACAAGTTTTCCAGTGGCAAGAGGTTGGAGCTGGCTGGTGTCAGCTGAATAAGCCAATACTCAACCAAATAATCACTGTTTTCTTTGCAGAGGAAGAGCAGTTTGTAGCAGTGCCCTCTCTGGCCAGGAGAAGAAAATGTGACCCGCAGGGTCTGGTGACCCTGCAGTTGTTGCTCCCAGTTCTCCACTGGGCTGGTCCAACACAGCCTGTGGAAAATTGCTCTCTGGGCTGCACTGGCCAAAGAGGAGACTGCTACAAAGTGCTCTTCCTCTGCAAAGAAAACAATGATTTATTGGGTTAAGTGTTGGCTTATTCTGCTGACACCAACCACCTTGGGGACTGCATGCAGGGAGAGAGAGCATTAATCATCAGGACAACAAGGTGAAGGTGTTTTTTGCTCTTGTGCACACCAGAGGTCCTTTTCCAGGTACTGATTGGAGCAAACACTCCTTTGTAGTTCTTGGCTTTTCATCCTTTGTTTCAACTGAGGCTCATGACAAAATAAATGTCAAATTTGGCCACTGTCTGAGCAAGGAGTCACGTGCCATGCAGTCATTTCAGGTCACTGACACAGTGATCATAAATGAGATACAAACCTACAAAGAAAAAGCTCCTACTGCCTTGCTAATGGCCATTCCACACTTTTTGAGCTCTCCATAAGCAGGAGACTCGTCTCTTTCCTAAGGGGCTCCTTGGCTAAAGTAAGATGACTCAACAGCACAATACAGAATCACAGAGTTATTAAGTTTGGAAAACACCTCCAAGATCATCAAGTCCAGCCTTTGACCAAATACCACCATGCCCACTATGCAATATAGACACAGGAGAAGCTTTCTGAAGGGTACCAGTCACAGACAACGTAAAGTTTTCAATATAAACATGAACCATTGCTCTTGGGGAATCACCCCCCACACCCTCAATAAAATCACTGGGATTGCAAATACAAAGTCCTGGGCGAGAAAAGACACAAGGGTGGGAAGATTTGGGAGTAATTTATATGATTAATGTAAACATGGTTGTTATTTAACCATCCTGATGATAAACAGCATTTAGTAGATAATGAGATCTGGTGCATGTGAGCAAAGCCTGCTCTCCCTACAGCTTTATCTCTGAACACTCTGCAGAGGGGGAACATATAAACATTTCCACTTTACAGACAGGGGAATGGGCGCCTGGTGAGATGCAGTTGTGTCTCAAGCTGTTCAGCAGACAACCCCAGCACGAGGAATTACAGATCATGCTTCTTAAGGCAAATTGGACTTTCTGTCTACAAGGTATTTTATTCTCTACTTAAGTATATTCCTCTGTAAAACATCCATTATACAGAAAAGCTGTATTAGGTCAGAATAATGAATTAAGAGGAAAGACTATTAGGAGGGATATTGCTTTTTCTGTCACTTAATATGCTGGAACTGTAAAAAGCTTGCAATGCACAGCCTTCTCTTGGTACATATAAACACTAATGGCATTCGTTATACACAGGCTCTGAGAGGCAGAGTCACAGCCCACTGAAATGAGCAGGAAAGGAAACCCAGGATTGTCATGCGCTTTGTATTCAGTTCAGAGAGATTGGTTGGGCAAAATCTCCTTTCTCTTCTGCCTGATGTCCAGAGCCAGCTGAGGGGAACCACTGACATAGGAAAGTCTGCATCAGACAAAACATCCTGGGGAGCCAGGCTGAGCAGTAACGCCTAAAAGGTTTCTTTTACAAATAGAACCCTGTTTCACGTGTGAAACTTGCCATTTGCCCATAAACCAATTTTTTTGAAAGGAAAGAAGGTATGGCTCATGAGAAATCAGACCTGAAGTTCACATATGTGATCTGATGAACTTTGCTTTAGGGATTTGAAAATGCCCGGGTGTCACTGCTGCTTTGGTTAAAAGCCACCGTGTGAGCTGTGTCAGGTTATTTTGCTGCAAGTTAAATGACTCAATGTGAAGACATTCTGCAAAAGCTCCTTCCCTCAGCACAGAGCAAAGCACCTCCTCAGCACTTTGCTATTCATAGCTCCTGACCACATCAGGAAGAGTCAAGGGCAGGGGGGGAACGGCTCCTAGATCAGCTTGCCCTGGCACAGGCCAGAGGAACATTCATCACTCTGGTTTGACAAACTAGTCTCTTTTTCACTGAGAATGGGGATTTTCTGCCCCTTTCGAGGGTTAACAGGTGCTCAGACATCCAAAGTGAGGTTACTGCTGAATGGCTTCCAAAGCAGCCACCCTGACTGCAGCAATGTGTGGACTTTGTCAAAGGCTGTAGGGATTGATGAACAAAAGGCAAAAAAGGAAGTGGTTGCTGCACTGCAGACAGGTGACAATTAAATCACTTTAAAGACCAGCTTGATGTGCTGTGGAAGGCACTCACCGTGCTATTCCTATCACGCTAAATATTAATTAAAGACTTGTATTTCATATGGTTCTCTCATCCTGAAGCACTTCCCCAACCCTTTTCAGGTTTTCAATAACTAACACCCTCATGCCAAGCTGTGGAAAATTATCTTGCAGCTGCAGCATCTGCTCCCAAGCTAAGCCTGTGTTTGAGGTATTAAAGCCCTACCTTTGAACACTGCTTTGTTAGGCAGCTAAAGGAATGTGGAATCTCTCATTTCCTTGCCAGTACTCAAATGAGAGGTGTTTGGTTAAGACAAATGTGTGTTTGTATTGCTTTAAGAAAAAAAACCCACAGTGACAGTGCTCACTTGTCCTCTTACAGGAAATATTATCCTTTGCTGCATGGAGGAGAATGAAAGCAGGTGCTCATTTTGAGAAACAAACTTGAGGAAAACAAAAGCAATGCCATCTATTTCCTGGTGGTTACAATTTATTATGTGTAATGTTCAGCTCTTCACTTCTACTGATGTAAACATTTTGCTGTGGGTACTTCTCACTTATAAAAAGACCAGAGGGCAAGGCTGAATCCTACTTCTTATACTGTTTTTAAGCTTAGAATATAATTTTTCCAAAGTAACAAATAATGCCTTGAAAGAATATATTTTTCCAAGACTAACTTCAAGAGTTAAATTACTCTAGGTAAAGTGTTAGGTTGGCAGAGTTCCTAACCACCTATTTATTCAAAGCAAGCCAACAACCCAGAGTAGGGTGCACATGTGGCTCCCAACAAGCAAAACACACACACGTGCTGTTAGAACATCTGGTTAGCCTTGGATAAGAAGCCTCACACTGACAAAATGCTGAGATGTGGCTTTCAGGTGAGGAGATCACAGGCTCTTTGTGTCCCTGCTGTGCACTCCAAGCCACTTCTATTTTCAAGTACTGTTTGTGATAACTCAGTATTTCCTCTAATCACGGAGATCTCTTTCTGAAAGAAAACCTACCTCGGTATTTTTTGGTGATAATTTCTTTAAATCTTAGCATTTATGATCTACTAAAAGAAAACTGTTATGTGTTAGGGAAAGGTTTAATTAGGAATGCATTAAGTATTATCATGCTAATCAATGTGTGTCCTAACTAGGAACAGTGGTATAGTCAAAGCCTGGATCTTTTGCAAGGTTTGTAAAAAAGCATGAGGCATCTTAGCAGGGAACAAAAAGAGAATCATAGAATGGTTTAGTTGGCAGGCACTTTAAAGCCCATCCAGTTCCACCCCTGCCGTGGACAGGGACACCTTCCACTAGTCCAGGTTGCTCCAAGCCCTGTCCAACCTGACCTTGGACACTCCCAGGGATGGGGCAGCCACAGCTCCTCTGCCCAACCTGTGCCAGGGCCTGCCCACCCTCACAGGGAGGAATTTTTCCCTAATATCCAATCTAGACTACCCTCTGTCAGTGTGAAGCCATTCCCCCTTGTCCTGTCACTCCAGGCCCTTGGAAACAATCTCTCTCCATCTTTCCTTGTGCCTCCTTCAGGCACTGGAAGGCCACAATGAGGCCACCCCAAAGCTTCTCCTCTCCAGGCTGAACAGTCCCAGCTCTCCCAGCAGAGCTGCTCCAGCCCTCTGACCATCCTGGTGCTTTCTCTGGACTCTCCAGCAGCTCCATGTCCTTGCTGTGCTGGCCCCAGGGCTGGAGGCAGCTCTGCAGGTGGGGTCTCACCTGAGAAGAACATTTTGCTTTTATGTCAGACTACATCTGGATTTTTTGAGTAAGAAATAAAATGACCTTTACAACAACTGCGGCATTATTTCCAACACGCCAAAGATTTTTTTTTTAGCCTTCCTTAAATAAGGATGTAAAAAAAAAAATAAATTAAGAACTAATCTTCACAGCTTGCTTTCTATTAACTCCATACACAACAGCTCACAGAAACCCTGATCCTTCAAGAGAATTTCACGTGTAAATAATCTTGTAATAAATTATGTCCCATTATGAAGTTGTTTTCTGTATCTATAGTCATTAGTAAAACACAGCTCTAAATAGGTATAGCAAATTAGAGCTGGTTAGGCATCATCCATCTTTTCCTCTCCTCCTACAAATACTGTTTTTGCAAGCTTGAATGCTTCAATGGGATAATTTTAATTTTTCAAAAGGGAAAAAAAATCCTTAAATATTTAAAAACAAATGCCTTGGTGAATGGTAAGCAGCTGATGAACCAAAAGCAACATTACTGGGAATTCTGTCACTTAAAGGAAAAAGAAAATATCTATTTTTGGCTTTTCTTTCATCAGCCCTGGAAGTTGATCACCTGGTTGTTTTTCAAAGGCTTTCAGTATTTGTAAGATATAATTCCAGAATTTTTTATTGCTTTTAGTTGCAACAGATCTCTTATCAACTGATTTTCTTTCTCAAGACTACTATATAGTACTTTTCATGTTATTAAAAAAAAACTACTACTGAAAGAGGCTCCCAAAGAAAGCTGATTAGTCAGCTTCATCCTTCCTAAGATACAAGGATGTTTAAGATATTCTTTACTTATATTACCCCCTTTCAAGTTCATGTAACTGTTCAATTATACTAATTTCATTTACATCATGGTATTGTTCCTCTTTTAGGAAGACCTATTATTACATTTCACGATCTTAAGACTACTAGATTTATCTTTGCAGTTCCATATTACTACCATGAACACACAACACCTACCACCTATTATTAGTTATTATTTCTCATTTTATTGGGAAGGCAATACAGATGTTAATATCACAAAAAACATGCTGCCTCTAACATATCTGGATGCTTTCAATGTATATATTTCATTACTTACTAAATTAGGAAGACAGGTAGAGACAGATGTTGAAATGTTAAGTTTTAATTACCTTTCCTCATAATTCCTGCCATCCCAAAGATATTCCTTTAAGAATGGGAATATGACTCTGTTTGTAAGAGACCTTGACAACGGAGCTGGTTATAGAAATGAGTGGCATCTTGGCATTGGTTAGACATTGATTTCCCTGTAAATCTCAGCTCTCAGTTAGACTCTGGCTTTGTCCCTTATTTTCAGCCTGATCCTGCATCCATAGGGGAGTTCTGGAGACTCAGGCATTACCACACCGGATTTAGTAAATTGGTTCTATCAGATTTTCAAAAATGCCTCGTGGTGACAAAAATCACCAGTTCCCAGGAGTCCCACTGAGCTGCCCAAGGTGTTCTGAACCTTTTGAGCCTGGTTCCAAGGTTTATTCTGGCACTAACATTTCAGGACTAACAAACATCTGGAGCAAACAGGATGTCTGAGGAGCCCTGAGGACCAGAAGACATGGCACTTACACTCCAGTTCTCCCTCTAGCCCAGCCAGGTGTTTCCCCAAGAGGAGATTTGGGATCACCAGGGGTACCCACAGGTATCACAGCCCCAGGGAGGTGCAGTTTGTGTTCAGGGGAGGAGGAAAGTTCTGTCTGCCCCTGGTCATGGAGCCTGGTGAAGCTCTGCACAGGCTGAGTATACAACAGCACAGCAAAGAGAGCTTGGAGCCTGATGGCATAAAGTGAAATATCATCCTTATCCTCTTTTTTTTTAGCTACTGGCTATACATTTTCCGTGACAATGGCCTATCTCATTGCTTATTCAACAGCCTGTGTTCCCCTCCACACACACACTTTTTATTGAAATCTTCCTCCCCTCCCAATTGCCCTAAGCAGTAAGTTTTCAAAGGACCCAGCCTGGCATCAGCATGATTTTATTTTTAAAACTGTTTCCTTTGTGCGGCTTAGGATTTTCAAGACAATGTGCTTGAGGGAGGTCGGCTGAGCTGGGCACTTCCATTTTTCTCTCAGGCAGTATTACCATAAGAATCATTTTGCTTTATCTGATCTTGCTGAAACTCATGATTTTTAAGGCAGCCACTCAGCTGGTGGGAGCTGAAGCCACGTTACTGGTGACCAGTTTGACTTCTGTCTGGGAAAATGTGCCTTGATTCATGTATTAGCAAACTTTCCAGGTGGTCTGTGGAGGAATTTTTCCCTCTGTAAAGCAGCTGTGCTTTGCCTGGTCTCGTGACACATATATGTCATACCAGCAGTCACTAAAAAGACTGAAGCACCTACAACCCTGTTTAGCTGATACTGACACATATAGACAAGGCACATTATCTATATCAATCCAGCCACGAGGCAAATTCAAGGAAGGAATTTATTGCAAGTCCAGAGTGATTAACTAGTGAAATGAAACCAGGATTTTTCTCTTGGAATTGAAATTGATACAGATACTTGAAATGTTAAAGGTCTCAATAGCAGTGCAAGGTTACCATGACTTGTATCTGACTTGACTTATATCAGTAAGTTGAATGGTGATTTCCTTAATGAGGTGATTTTGATGGCACATGAGGATGGGAAGAAGAAAACATTAAGGGTATGGAAAAGAAAGAGTTGAGAACATCTTTAATATTGGATATGGTTGAATGTTAACTAAATATATGATCACAGACCCACGACAAAATGTTTTTAATCCTTAAACAGTGGTAGGAGGCCCTGACCAGCTGCAGAGTCCCCTGAGCTCAGTCCTGACTGGAAAGCACCATGTGGAAAACTCCCACCCCAAAGGGTCTGAACTGCAGCAGCTGCCGTGTCTGTCCCAGTATTGGTTTCCTCACAAGTGAGGCACACAGAAAGGAGGTACCAAATTTCTCTTCATCTGAGAGCTGATTGCAGGGCAGCCAAATGCCAAAATGGGTGTTGTCTTCTAAGGCTTGGGTCAAAGTGGGTGCCTGCAGATCCTGCAGAACTGTGCAGCACAGGCCAGGACTGAGAGAAACCTGCTCGTCCCAATTTGTTGCTCTAACATTGCAGTCATTTAGCCATTCTTGGATGTCTGCTCCCTATACTGAAACTATTTCCCCCCCATATTTTTCCTTTCTCGGGTATTTGCGTCATATTATATCCCTTTCACACTGGTTTCCCATTTACATTAAATAAATGCAAATCTGTCAGATTCATCTCATAGATCACATTTTAAGATGTCATAAATTTCAGTTGGACGTTTCCACTATAAAGCATTAATGTAAGTTCCCTTTCACAGACAATTCTCCAGGCTATACGCACAGAGAAGGTGGATATTTCTCCTTTTGGTGCACTACCATTTTTCTGACTATTTAATTTAGTTTCTTATAATCTGTCTCTCTGCAGTGTCAGTTGCTACACGCACAACTAATTTTTCTTCAGTGGACACCACTGTGGGGACCATCATTTGCTCCATCCCACACCCAGGGGGGTCTTTCCATGCCCTGTTGTTTTGCAGCTTTCGGCTCTGCTCCCACCAGCTATCAACCAGCCCCAGCTGGGAGAACACTGCGCTTGACCACAGCACTCACCCATTAAAGCAATAAACCCTTTTTAATGTGCCTTTTGATTGCCCTGCTCTGGATGAATGAATAAATAAAGGAGAAGCCAGGCATATTCGACATCCTAAAATCCCTAGAGACAGGATACTGGGCTCTGAGATGCTCCCAGGCACAGTGAGGTCCTCCAGGGAGGATGCTGTTCATCCTCAAGCTGAGCTACCTTCATTTGCTTCTCAGCCAGCACCTGAGCTGAGGCTGGTTTCAGCTCCTGTTATGATAAACTGAATTTAAAATATACTCTGGTGGGTTTGGAAGTTGGTGGCTCTTCCTCCCAGACAGCTGTAGGTGCTGGAGCTCCCAGTTTCCCTGCAAGGCAGGCAGGGAACCAGCAAGGTCACAAGCTGGATCCAGTTTGGGGGGCTGACATATCAATTCCACTTTTTAATTATGTTCTTTCAAATATATAGGAAGTAAATAAAAAAATCTCTGACAAAGCTTCCTTCCACTGAACTCCATCTATAATAAACACAGGGTACCTTAAGTGCATTTAGTTATTTGACATTAAGCACTGCCTTTTGTCCATCCCTCTTTAAGGAGCTACACAGATGTGCATTTTTTGTCAGTTTAGAAGTACCCAGGTGTGTAAATATGTGATCCACTGGCACTCTTGACTGACTGGATGACTACAAAGCACACTTTTAAAATGCCAAGGTGGTATGGCGAGGAAGGCACTGCAAAACACCCCTTCTAACAAGCCAGACCATGTTTACTTTGTACATTTTGTGATTTCTGACAAGCCAGAGCATATTTATTTTGTACACACACTATTTCCTAGCTGTTTGTGGCCACCAGGAGAGTTATCCCTACAAATGTTTTGCAAGCTGACGAGGCAGATGCTCTTTGCCCCCTTCCTCTGAAGACCCTCACAACCCAGTGGCACTCGCTTCCCTGTCTCCCCATCAGGTTTTCCTCATTTCTAGATGTTCTCAGCAAATCCTTTATCAATTTATTAGATTATTTAACTGCATTTTGTATGTTGTCATGGACTTCTGCAACGTTTTGATCCAGAGCCATTTTCCAAAAGGCTCATTCCTAGGGGAGGGTTGTCAGTGCTGTGATCACTATCTGGGTCAAAGCTGCTCAGCCATTATAATCCTATTTCTACAAAGTACAACGTTCCCAGCTCTTTCTGAAATGAGCATTCCTTTGCTGGGCCACGGGCTTTTGTACCTTCTCTCCAAGCACAGCAGCTTTAGGGATGTGCTGTCAATGAAAAGCACATACAACACGTCAAAAGACAAAGAGCTCTTTTAAAAATAAATCGGGGGAGCTCCTTCAAAAGCATCAAGGCTCTGAATTCAAGGTATACACTGCAATTTCACCTCTGTGCTTAAAGATCCTTCCAGTCACTTTTGCAAGCATTTGGTTTACAGCTATTTAAAAACACTCTTTGTATCCTCAGTTACCAACATTTAGTAGTTTGTGTCAACTGCGTGTTTAGGATGGAAAAAGGGGAACTTGCGGCACAACCTGCACCCATTTCATACCACTTGCAGCTGCTGAGCAGCACAGGACAGAGAGATTAACCATTATTATTCATACAGTGCTGGACAAAGGCATTAAGCAACCCACCAAAGATATTGCAAAGTCCCCAAAGCCAGATACAGCCAGGCCTGCATGCATCTTGTTAAAAGCTTTTAAAAACACATGAAGAACCAGAGTGAATAAAGGTCAAGTAAATAGTTCCAACAGGACTACATAAAATGTGTTGCATTAAACATTAAAACTGGCTGTTTTCTTAGTACTTAAAACTGTTTCTTTAGTTTGTGTTGCTCCTTCACAATATTTTCCAAACAAATTTGCTTGTGTTCTGGTGGGTAACGTTGCAGATGTGCTGAGAGCAGCTAAGCACAGGGGAAACAGCGGAAACCTTGGTGATCTGTCAGCTCACATTGCTCTGTTACGCAGCATTTGTCATCTCCTGGTAACACAGAGATGCATCACAGCAATGCCAAATACAGAGGCTGATCCTTTACCTGCTCAGCTTTAAGTGACGCCAACAAACCAAAAACAAGTGCTGTGCAACCAGAAAGAGAATTTTCAGGGGCCAAGGGTGAAAGAATTTCATTTCTCATAATTTCTGGCTTTACTGTTGAAACCAGAGGGGAGTCCCAGCCATTTACAGTTGCTGTTGTCATTAAAACATTTGATGACGAATAAGCAAATATTGAGTAAATAGGTTTTTGAACATCACCAAGTCATGGTTACCATGTTGCCAGCTACTCAACACACAAACTCTAAGGAGAAAAAACACAATAACCTGAAAATTTTGACTTTCCTAATTGCTATATCACCTCAGGATCTGGATATCACAAATTGCTGTCATCTTTTGTTTGTATCAAAGTTAGGCTTATGGTACCCAGAATGGACAGAAACATTGCTCTGCACCCAGAAAATACAGGTTTAAAACAAGCTGTTGCCTCAGGGAAGCGATAAACTTGTGGATACGCTGTTTAACCTTGTTTATGGCTGTGTGAATTTGGGGGTTACTCATTAAATTTAAATGGGTGGTTCAGTAAACGGGTTGGAAGAGAAGGAAAATGGCACAAAAATGATATAACCACATTTCTGAAAAGTCTGTCATATAATCTACCTTCCTTTTAGTCTGTCATCATCATTGTCAGGTGGGTTTACTTTATCAGACCTGTATTTCCGCATAGGAACTCTGACATCCAATTTGAATTACCCCAGACAAAAAAACTATGCCACTGGATAAGCAGGTACAGCGTCAATCTAACTTACTACCAGGTTGTTCTAGGTGTGTTATACCAAATTTGGGGGTTGTAGTTACAAATGTTAATGTCACAAAAGGGGAAAACTTGTACCAAATTTACCATACAGGCCTCAAATATTCAATATCCATGAGTTTCCTAAAATGACATTTCTTGCAACCAGCAAAAGCAAACAGTATTGTTCAACTGAGTCCTGACTCAGCCCTCCAAAAATGCCTGAAATGACTGATTTTGGGCCAAGCTACTGAAATGCACTATTTGAATAATATTATGTACATATACACCAGGATTACATTTCAGCAAATAATAATTACAGTGTTTCAGGTTAAACCCTTCCACGGTGGGGTATGGAAGCAGGACTCCAAATCCTATTTCCTGACTGATTTGGACATTCAGGTGACTGAGTCTCCCTGAAAATCATTGGGACCCAGATTCCTCACAAGGTATCTTTGCATTTGCTTCTGGGAAGAATGAAAGAGGAAAGTGATTGTAGATGTTTCTGAAGAAGTCTGAGTGGAACTAAATCTTTTGCTAAGTGCTTAACCTTGGGTTTTAAATTTCTATCCATGGCTTTTCTGTTCTGCTTCTTTGTGGTGGCAAATCCTGGGGGTTTGCACGAGAAAGGCAAAATGAAACCTCAAGATGCACAAGGCTTGGGCAAGGTGAGCTGTGAGCTGTCCAGGGTAGCCCCAGCTGCCTGCCCAGCCCTCTTGATACAAGATAAAGTCAGCAGAAACAAAGCAGTTCTTCTGTGAAGAGCCCACTGTTCCGGTAAATAATCCATGTCTTAAGGCTAAAAGCTGAAACCTGCCCCAAAACTACCCGGGTGAAGGTGCAGTTCCCTCCCAGGCTTCATTAGAAGGCTGGGAGCCTCTGGCAGTGAGGCTGGAGAGAAAGCTGGCTAACACCTTAAACCTCAGCAGTGAGATTTGCCAGGGCTAATCACTCAAAACCTACCTTTTCTTTTTTTATTCCCTGCACTGAATTGGAGGTTGGAAAAAAGGGGATTGCTAGTTTTATGCCAATAAATCCCATTCTTGTCTAATGCAGCTGGATTAAATGCTCTTTGAGCTTTATGATCCGGAATTACTGTCCCCTAGCTATGGAATATATGTCTTGATAATAATTCCACAGATTTTTATAAGCCTCTCTCTAGCTGGGCCTCCAACCAGACTGAGAATTATAACCTCATCTGAAAGAAGGATTATGAGTACACCCTCCCCTGCCATCACAGAGGAGCTGCTCCCTGAGGACTCACAAGACAAGGCTCAGAGATGCTTCATTGCATGGAAGTACTAAGTCATAGTGACACAAGTGCCAAAAGGAAGAATTACACCACTTTTTCAGCTGCATACACAACACACTTGGAAACAGCTGCCTCCCAATTACCCAAAGGGATCCACAGAGCAGTGTCAGGTTGCAAAGCCCCCTTCTATTGTCACGTGGCTCTCACTGCCCTACTTACCCCTGCAGACAGCGACCAGCTCATGCACCAACTTATGGGGGCTCATTAACTTGTTTCTGAGTGATGCACAGCTGAACTATTGTTTGAAAAGTAGAAATAAAACCCTTTCTGTGACTGTGTTACCGTAAGCTAGTTACCCATAAATCTCTGGAAAGCCATGAAAACACTCCTCAGGGACAAAATAATTGCTGATGACTCAGTCAGAAAAGTGACAGTAAAGGTTAATTGTCTAGAAAAGAATATTTCTCTAATAGAGATGCAGTATGAGGAAACTAAAGTCAGGATTCTGCAATTTCTAGAGCGTGTCAGAATTGAATCAGACAGCTTTCTAAAAAGGTCAACATAATCCGGAAATTTA
Source organism: Sclerurus mexicanus (assembly GCA_013396755.1). NCBI lineage: Eukaryota > Metazoa > Chordata > Aves > Passeriformes > Furnariidae > Sclerurus > Sclerurus mexicanus. The sequence continues at coordinate 419,082 of VWZF01003479.1, read as the reverse complement.
ACTACTAAAAATATTGGAAATAAAAGAACACAAGGACAGGCTTTTTTTTCATAACAGATAAAACAAAAGGCACTGATGGATGCGGGTGGAAAGGGACTCTTTAATTTCTCTTTTCCCTCCCACCTTACCCGTTATCCAAGCCCCACTGCCACTTGTTTAATTCCTCCTTTCCCTTCACTCTGTCCCTTTACCCAAACCCATGCCATGTGTCTGTCTCATAGGTCAGGGACTTGCATACCACTTTTCATGCCAACTGTGTAATTTAATAAAACTCCCTGTTTTTTTGTGGGCCCTCTGACTTTTGTCCTTCCTTTCAACTCTTGAGCACTTTCAAATCTTAAGTGCTTCCTCACCCTTAAGGGTGGCTTATCACACAGACCAATACACTAATGTGCCCAATGCAGGGCCAGAGTAACTTATAAAATCTATGTATATCTTATAGATTTCTCAGAACAAGCCAAGAGCTGACAAGCCACCAGCTTCTGAAATTCAGTAAGTGAGACAAGTTGACAAAAGAAAGATTGGGAGGCACTGACAGCAAAAAGAAGCACTGGAAATGCTGGAGGGAGAAGATGAACAGAACTGGTTCAGAGCTGAGAGGAGAACAAATAACTTTGCAGGAAGGTAACCTGGGCTGAGAGGGACTAATTGCTTTAGAGGCCACACCGACCATGCAGAAAACACGTGGACTGCTCTTGAGTACTGGAACCCATCCCAAAGAGCTTCAGAAGGCAGAGAAGTCCAAAGGAGCAACATACAAAGGAAACTCAAGGCATATTGAACCCTTCTGAGAGAGCAGCAGGAGCACTTTAGGAGAAACGCCTGCACATTTGAGGCCATTTATTTCTATTTGATATTTCCCTTTGAACAACCTTTGTGTTGTGTAGGGTCTACAGCTGCTGTGCAGAAGTCATGCTCTTTTCTAGGAACATCAGCACATGCCAGTTACAAGAGGAAGGTGGGAATTCAGAGCTACACTGAGCATTAAAGGGGTGAGCACAACGTGAATGTAAAGAGCAGCTTAGCCTGGCTTTCTGCTGGTTTCCTACCAATGCAAAACGCTCCTTTTCCTTTTTGGGTTGTCTCTGAGCAGCCATGCTCCAAGGAGTGCTGTAACATCTCTGTGATCTCCTTCCCGCATGGAAATAGCTGATTTAGAGTCCACCACCTCCATGTAACATTAGGATTGCAGTAAAATAGATCCTATGGGGGGTTAGGAGCCCTCAAAGAGAACTGCCACTTCTGCAAAGGCAGACACTGACCAAAACTGCAACTGTGTGCATCCTATACTCAGATTAAGTCATAAAATGTTAAAGACAAGTAATGTCACACTGATATCAACATCTTTAACCTACTCATGGCTCAAAATCAGAAAATACAAGGCTGAAAAAAAATTGTATTTTATTTACTGATCTACACGATTGTTTCCTTAAAGCCTTAGACTCTGTATCCACCCTTTCATCCCAGTGTTGACTGGAGGACAAGCAAGGAAAATGGATCCATAAGCTTAGGATTACCACAGAAGAATCTAAGAATTAATCATACAGTGATACAAATCAGCAGCAGCAGATCAGGATCATTCCTCAGCACCTGAGATAAGAGACTTCCTTCAGAACTGTGTTTGATAGAGGTAGAATAAGAAACCATAAACTTCAGTGAGGACAACAAGGTGAAAGATTTGGGTTAATTAGGGCCTAACAAAACCTGGTATTGATATTCACTACTAGATTTCCAAACCTTTGCTCAAATCAAATTTCTGGAACTAAAAACACGGGCTTCTGTAGTGAGTCCTAGCAAAATAAAAAATCTTTTTTTTATGTAGTCCCTTATGTTTACATGTTTAAACACTGTTACTGATTCCCATTTGAAATATTTCTTGCAGTTATTGACTCTAAATGCCTATACACACTCCCAGTTACATTAAGTAAAATGAAATATTGAATCTGTGTCTTCAGTTGCCAGGCATAACCTCTGCTAAATAAAGTGAAGAGTTTCAATACTGAAGTAATATTTGCTGCTTAATAAAACTGAAATTGGCAAGTGCTAATTTATGATCTTTGTAAGAAAGGAATCCCATAGAAGGAGATGCTTTGATGTGGCTCAAATGAGAAAAAAAGGAATTACTCCAAGTCAATTATATCAGCAGCTTCATTAAGGCACTAGAAAATGTGTGGAGATGATTAATTATGTTTATTTATACCTCCTCCCTCTCTCCTTCCCCCCAGCACACTCCCACAAACACACCGACACTCTGTGTAGAGTTACAGTGCTATTCTTCATCCCTGGACAAAAAGGGAAACGAATTTTCCTGCTCATCTTTGCTATCCTTGCTTTGCCGTTACCCCTCTGCAGAAGGTGCTGTGATGCCATCAGCATCCAACAGTGTGTTGGAGACTGTCTCAGAGTTCAGGATCTGCACCCAGAGGATGAAGCTCTGATGGAAAAGAGGGAACACTCATTCAGGAACCCGTTAACCCCACGTAAGATTTCTGGATAAAGCCTGGGAGTCAACATTACCAAACAAGTCGTATTTCTCTAAAAAGGCATCTAAGGAGCAGTGAGGGGGGGGACTATTGAGAGGAAATTCAATCTGTGAAATAGATAATGGATGAGGAGCACACTCTGGTTTAGGGGCTGACATGTTTCAGTGCTATGAAACATTTAGACTTTGAGATTAGTCAGTCTTTGGTAATATCTCTTTATAGGTTCCATATAATTATACATATACATTTCAGATCCATCAGGTAGAAAAAGCCATAGAAGAATCAACAGTCCCTGTGGTGAAGGCAGTGGTTTGGGGACCACTGCAATCCATGGATGCTGCTTCGTTTATCCAGAAATGGATCCGAATTTCATTGCAATTTTACTTGCTCAGTAAGCTTGTGGGGAAACTGGACACAGCTGAACTTCATTGAGATGTTTCACTTAAATCCTTGAGTCAATTCACATGGTCATTTCAGTCCTCAGAACAGAGAGAACCCCACAGATAAACTGGAATTATAACGTGTAACGTGGTCTCATGGATTTTTTCAGTCAGTTAAATTGGTTTATTTTTTATTTCATGTATAATGAGTGGATATGTTCAAAAAACCACCATATTTTTCCAAGCAAATTACTCTCTCAGGCTAATACTAGACATTTATATTTCTTGAATGAAATGTTCAATATTGATGGTAGGTGATTGTTTTGCACTGTATGTTGTCCTTAACATAAACAAATCTGGCAGGAAATCATCTAAAAAATGGTTTTCAGCAGAAAGTTTCTAATCATCAAAGCCAAGGCTTTTTAGAAAGAAGAACTGAACAAAAACACCTGGAAAATACATCTTTATAGCAAAATTGTTAAAATGCCTCATTTTAACATTTTTCTAATTGAACTTTTAAATTTTGCTTCAAAATTATAGTGTTCTGCTACACAGATCACAAATGTGAAAATAATCTTTATGGCTGCTGCTGTTAAAGAACTTAGGTTTGAAAATCAATCTTCAGGTACCAGTGACAAAATCAGAGCGTAAGCAGGCAGCTTTTGGGAATGGAGAGGGAAGGCTGCTGAGGACCACAGAATTGGGAATCTGGTAGAATTTTCCTGTTCACAAACCAGCATGACTGCAGAATCACAGCGGGGAAGGCTCTTCATTTTTACACATTAAACACAGGGGTTTTTTGTGAAAATATGCTATTTAGTTCAAAGGATATCAAGCCTTTGCTCAAAAGACTGAAGTCAAAACAAAACGTCCTAATGGATCTAATTAAATATTATTTTTAAAGCATTTTAAACAGTTTTCTATGCATTTAAAGAACGTCTCTCAGTTCTTTTAGATCTTGCTATATGATCATTTGTATTTGCTTGTGAAACATCTCATGAAGTCCATATTTTTGAGTAAAGACTGTGTTCTATTTTCATTCCTGCTAGCTTAAGAAAGAAGAAAAAAGGGAGAAAAAGAGGGATGGAAAAAGGCACCACCTTTCTACATATCCCACCACCATCCTCCTCTGGAAACTCCCAGCAGATCAGAATTTTGGCCTCGCCATGTTCAGGACAGAAACAGCAATAACAGCGTCTTTCACGTGCACTGGAACTTTTGTGCTGCCAACATCAGAACTCCATAGCACAGCATGTAGCAATTCCTATTTTTGCACTGTATTTTCATCCCAGAGAACACCTTTGGAAATGAGGTTGGAGGGTGGCAACCACAGAGCGCAGAACATGCTGAATAATAAAGGGGAGGAGGAGGAGAACACCAACCCTCTCTTCTCCTCTGCTGGCACAAAGCAGAAGGGAATCCAGCTCTGAACGCCAAGCACAGTGTAATTAGCGCTTCAGATTTTAATTCCAGTTCGCACAATTAACTCTTCAGCAGCCGTAGGGTGGAAAACAGAGACGAGCTGTGCCATTTGAGGTGCCTCAGAATGCTGTAAAGGGCTGCCAGGCACCAGGCAGGAGCTCTGGGAGAGGAGTCCTTCTAGAGGTGCAGCTGCGGGCCAGGTCTAGCGCACTGAAAACAGCATTGGGTGGCTCTGGTTGGGCACTTAAATCCCTCTTCTCTATTTAGAAAGGCAGAGTAAGGAACCCATTGAAATAAAGTCATTTTGCTGGGTAGTGCAGCAGTTTTTTGCTACCTGGTGCTGGCTCTGCATTGACAACTAAGTCTTCATTCAGACTTCCCACAGCACTTTTAGGAATTACTGCACACGGTGGGGGGGTGGGGGGTACAGGGACAAAGGAAGGAGCTGCAGCTTTTATGGTCACAAAACTGTGACTATAACAACAGTATGACAACTACATATATTAATCATAGCATCGTTTTAGTATTAACTATATTACACCTAACACTGCAGTACAAATAAAGGAGATGTCAAGATTTTCCATAACCTTCAGGTATCCCCTCAAAAGAAACAACACAAAACTGCCCTTCCAATCCTTTGGTGGATGTGCAAGCACAGGCTGATCCCTGCTGCCAGTGTCCTCATCCCTGCAATACCTGCCATTCCCCACTTCACACATTCCCTAGAATAATGAGGCCCATCATCTTTTGATGAGACCGTGGGAGTTGATATTCCCAAAATACGACATTACACTATCAGATAATCACTACAAGTTAATACTGCTCTAGGAAGGCTATTTCTGTGAAAGCTACTGGGAATACAATAGCAACATGGGGAAGTCAATACAGGAAGGATCTCTGTTTCTGCAAGGGATAAAAAAACGCAATTACGGACAAACTCAGCTAAGAACATTAAATAATTATAAGTCTACTTTTACAAGACTTTATAAACCTACAGAGCTAGACAGAAGAAAGCCAAGACAAAGAATATCTTATCTTACTAGATGTGCCACAAAATCATCTACTGAGAAAGGTGCAGCCAATTTGGCAAGGATTGGTATTTTCGGACACACTGGACATTAGGAAATACATTCAAGTATCTTAGAGCAGCACAGAAATGGGTCAACGTTGTTTCTGACAATGCTTGGAGAGAGGATATGACTAGCAGCATATACAAAGAGAACAAAAAGAATCAAAGAAGTAGTCCTCCTTTCTTCAATTATCATAATTATTTTCCAACAAAAGAAAAATATAATTGATAAGCAACTTTAGACATCATTGAAAGAGGTGAAAGTGTGGTTCAGGTTCTGCTAATAGGATTTGACCATTCTTATTCAGCTTGTCACATGCCATCCCTGACCTGGGCTGATCTGCAGACAAACAGAGACGTAAAAAGATGCAAACACAGAATCCTCAAAGCTTCCACTGGGAGAAGGAAGAGGGCTCAGAGTTCACTGTGTTAATGCATTATGGAAGACAACTAAGCTTGTTTAATTAAATCTTTATGAACTGCCAGGATTTTATGTTCTGACATAATCTTCTGGGTAAGACATTTGGGGAGGGTTTATTCTCACTGGTTTTAGGTAAAGAGCAATTTAACAGCCAAAACAGACCCTGAACGATTTGCTGAGGTTTTATAGACATAGGGTTTAAATAAACTGTTGTCATTTAAAAACAGCAAAACGCACTGTATGGTCCAATGTGATTCAGAAACTTGCTGAATAGTAACTCTAATAATGTATTGAACAGATTAAGTCTAATACCTGAAAACTAAACTAAACAAGCACAACTAACCCCTACCAGAACTGAAGATCGGCCTCGGTAAGGTTTTAGTCTCACCCCTTTAAATATTTCTGCAAATCCAGACAGTCTTTGTTAATACTTTTTAAACCATTGATAAAACTGTAAATTTCTTGTTGATTTCTATTTGTTTTTAATAAAGGAGATGCCTTAAATTCCTGTAGTATTTACATATATAAAAGCCATAGAACTCTAAACATCTTGACATTTCTAAAGTCCCTGAATGAAACATGTATGACAGAAATCCCCTTAAGCTCACAGTAAAACCTTGCTAAAAACCCTGAGTCTCTGCAATTATGAATTCCTTGATAAATCAGACAATTTAGAATTTTTTAAACTTATTGTCATAAACCTCTATAATCGTGGAATATTCTTTAATATTTTGGCTGGCATTTGTGTATTTATAAAGAAAGAAATCCACCTTTCTGCTTTCCCACTTGTAGAAATCTGTTTTCCAAGATAAAGATTGAATTATAATATCCTTTTCTCAAACGAAACAATTCGATAATCCTTAGCTTTCTTCAGTCTTTGTCTAGCAGAAGTGTAATGATTTATTGTTCCTACTTTATGTATAAACTCAGCACTCGACTCGGCCAAGGACATTAGACAGAAACACTTGAACAAGTGTGAAATTTCAAAGTGTTCATTTCCATAATGGGCAGATTTTTCTCTCTATCTGAAGAAATAAGTCAGTGCAAAGTGTTTCACTTTAAGATACCTTTATATTTTACTGCTTGTAAGCTTAGCTCATGTCTTGCTTCTGAAGCAGAGGAAATATTGCTTTCCAGGTAATTTCATTTCTAATCCTGACTATAAAAGGGACCCGGCAAAGACTGTGCTGGGAAAATGTTCTGTTAAAAGCCAATGTCATTTAAAAAAAGATCAAGTGCTGCAGGGGGAAGCGGAAGAAAATGGGACTTGAGAGTCAGACTAGTTCCTGTAGACCATTATTTAAAAGTTACCTGTACAGCAGCTCTATTGAAATGGGGACAGAGAAGCTGTAAAGGGCACCAATTTCATCATGTTGTGCTATTTAGGAGACAACTCTTCCAAGCAAAGCACGACCCCTAAAACTGAGTGGAAAGTCACAAAGATCCCTCCTTCCTCCATATCTTCATCTTCGTCAACACCTTCTGCCTTGCTTGGAACAATTTCAAGGTTTCTGGGCCTTCTGCATAGTTTGACTTGAATTATATCAAACAATGTCCCTATTGTGTTTTTCTGGGGACATTTCATACAAAGTAGATGTTCTGGCTAAAATCTGAATCCACAGAAATCCTCGATGAGGAACATTAAACAGCATTTCAGAAACCTAACACAAAGGTCCTTAGCTAAAGTGCTACTAAAAGTGTTACACTAAATTCTCTGTAATCCTAGATTTTAAGGCATCACTTCTCATCCAGGTTACAGACTCTCCTGCCTGCAGGGAAGAAGGAATCAAGGGGTGCAGGATGATCTCCAAACCCATCACTATGATGGGAACTGAGGACCAAGTTAACTCTCAAGTAAACTAGAGCTGGGGAGATGGATCCCAAAGATCCATCTTTGCCCACCAACAAGCTCTGCTGCCTTAAATAAGCCTGAGCATCCCTTTTACACCAAAACTCCAGTGCAGAGCTGTTTGTATGGCACTTAATTATGGCTCTGTAAGACACAGGCTGAACCAGGAGCTCCTTCATTTGTTTTGTGGGCAGGGGGAGGAAATAACAATGATGTATGGTTAGTACTTTAAAAAAGGAGATAAAAAGACAATGGGACTAGTGAGCCAGCTAGATGAGGAAATGCAGGAGGGAGGAACTGCTCTTTCCAAGTAATTAATTGCTGTAATTTCTGTCTCCCCACACAAATCCTCCCAGGTCAGTTTTATTAAAAAACAAGTGCAATTTTAGACCTCCAAAGCAAACCTTTCGTTCAGGAAAGACAGAATTTTCTAGTGCAGGCTTACAGGTGAAGGAAGATTGACTAATTATAAATTACTTTAACCAATATTTCTCAGTGCACCGAGGAGAACTATCAATAGCTCAGAACGTGAAACAGTGGGATGTGCTCCAGCTGCTTTGCCTTTCTCTGGCCACACCGAGGCTGTACAACTTGCCTTAGCCTGGGCTGGTGTGAGTTTACAGCTCTCACGCATCACCAGGGCTGCACAAAACAAGGGTATGATGATAAATTCAGCTCGGTGTAGAGGCTTTCAAGCTTAATAGACGGATCGTGGAAATTAAAATGCTGAGAGGTTGATGCAAAGCTTTAAAGAGGGGGAGACAAGACAATAATCATGCTTTGCTTCAAGGTCAGCTTGTTAAGCCATGGAAGTATCAGAGAGGAGTTTTATGCACCCCTACCATAACAGAGATTTAAAAGCACTGCGGAACCGTGGGAACCATTTGCTGTAGCCACAGCAAGGTGGACAGGATGCTTTTTCCTCCAGCTTCTGCCCAATGCTGTCAGAAAATGTATTTGAGGACCAATTTGCCATGGGCCTTATTGGCACTTATTTCAAAACCAGCCTACAGACATCACATAGACAGAAAACTTCACAGGTCTGAATCCACCTTTCAGGAATTCTTTTGGAAACGTTACCTTTAATACCCCTGTAAGAGATTACTGGTAAATACCTGCTTATCTCTGAAAGCACTCTAAGTCAGGGCCAGAACTCATTAAACCTTAATTTTAAAACCTGTGCTCTAAGCTCATACCAAATCTCTCAGAGATTGCTTCCTCCTCTCCTTTATTTTTATAGTTTGCTAATAAATTCCAAAAGTACAAGAGCAGATGTTGGAGAACACTAAAAAGCGACATTAATAAAAAAATCAAAACAAATCTGCAGCTATGGAAAACATTGGTATCCTTCTAACACAAAATTATTGAGGCAAACCCTCCCTGTATCTTTACCACAAATCACACACACACACCCCCCAAGAAGGGGAAGAATTTAGACTGAGTTACAGTAATTGAAGTGGAAGCATGGTCTTAATTATTAAACTGAACCTTCCTTGCTGTAATGCAAGCCTGTTGATTTGCAGCTGCCCAGTACCAGTAATATTATGGTCCATGTATCTATTTTGTGGCTGACTTCATTGCTTACCCTAAAATACCCTGGCTGGCTGCAAGTCTGGAGAGAGGGTGAGCATTTTGCAAACCTGGGTTTATGTCAGACAATATTTGAGCCAGCACAGGCCTGTAGGATTAGGCAGATGAAAAGATTTACCTTTGGAGGCAACAGGGACTGGAGCTTGTTCCTTTTAATTGGCAAAGAACGCAATAAATAGCAACAGGGGTTTGAGAACAGTAAATCTTAGACAACACTGCTTTTATATGGAAAAGGACTGAGAAGGGTCTTAACACAGAACTGTAAATGCCAGCCCTTTGTTTTCTATCCAGCACTGCTTTACCCATACCAATAACCTACAGCCAGCTTGTCTTTAATAAGATATGCACAAAGAAATGGTTCTGAGCAACACTCATTCAAATCTGAATTCAAAAAGGCTTTCACTGAGGCTTTTCTGTGGTCCAGGGTAGAACCTGTCCTGGAACCAAGAGCAGGAGAGGACTAGCCCTCCTAGCTCAAGAATATAACATCTAAAGGCAGTTGTGTTTCCATATTTTTGGATTTTTTGGGGGTGAGTGGGTGAGCAGGGGGAGGTTTAAACTAGCTCTCTGAATAATTAGTTGTAGCTACAAAGATATATAGACTTTTATCTCTTGCAGAGAGGAAGCTGAAAAAAAAATCTCTTTTTTATTTTCCTGTAGAGTTTTTGGTGCCATCCATCCCATGGGGTTAATGTGGGAGACTCCTGAAACCACAAAGCCACCCTCGCTAAACTGGAAAAACCATGGCAATGTGCTCCTTTCTGACATCAGAATCCCAGGCTCAGGAACGAGATCAGCTGAGCTGTCAGAGCCCACTACCATGGCCAAATTATTTTCAACAATTACATCTACGTCACATCACTGGACATTTCAAGCAGTCTTCATAAAATTCATTTCCAAATCTGCAACTTCTAGAACCATGCTCTCAGATTGATTTTTCATTTGTAGCTCCTTGAATTGTTCCTGTTATTGCAAGAGCGTGTCTGAAATAGGCACTTTGTCACTCTAGAATATTTTCCTATGCATTTTCATGCAGGACTCCATGTGTTTAAAGGTAATTTTACTTCTCTTTGAAACCTGAAGATATCACAAAGCTGGTTTGAAATTCAAAATCCTATCAAGTATTTACTTTTTGACTCTTATTAAACAGCTAATTTCCACTTCACTGATCCTCCACACTTTTTCACAGATTCCAGCCTTTATATGCCTGGCAGGTCTTGCAGAACTGTTGTGGATCAAAGGACACAGACTTACAGTGAAGTTGAAATTTTAGCTCTCAAGTTTTCCAAATTTGTAGAAGGCTTATATTTTTTATCCAAGGCCTTTTAGTGAAGCCACAAGAAACCTGAGTTTGGTACTCCCCATCACTTGAGAAAGAGCACATATGCTTCCAGGATGGATTCACAGGGTAGCACATAACAAACAAAACCTCTGCCCTCTGTCTGGAGCCACCTCACCCTTCATCCCCACGAATCCAGGCACAGCAGGAACAACTAAGCAACAAAACTGGAGCCAGTTCTCCAATTCTCAACATAACAAGTCATTTTGGCCTTTGCACAAGTTCTTGTCACAGGGTTAATACTCAGAAATCTGGCTGATCCCAGGGAATATGAGGACCTTCACCACAGGGTGGGGGAAGCAGTGGCAGAGCAATTCTCCAGCTGCCAAGGTAGGTCTCAGTCCCACCACTTTGAGCTCCATTCATTCCTTTGCTGGCTCTCTCTGAGAGGTTTATCTTCAGCAGACAGATCTCCTGTGGTAACATCAGCTTCCCTCTTCTCCCATGAATAACCATCAGGCAAATGAAGCTTTGTGAGTTTGTCATTTACTGCACTCTTGCCTTAGGTCTGCTTCAGCTTCTGGACATCCTATCAATGGGCAGGTTGCTTTACTTCAGTCTGGTCCTCTGTCCTCACCAACTGTCCCACCGAGTCAGACCAGAAGTCCCTTCTCACCTCCAGCAGGGACATCCACTTGACACTTCCCAGAGCAAAATACTCCAAGAGCAATTCTCATGGAACACGCTCCACTCTTACCTCCCTGCAATTCATGGCTGAGCTCTGACAGCATGGTTGTGCTTCGTGGATAGGTGATTAAATTTCTTCTCATGAAAAATACAGCACAGATTTTGAACTTCAAACCAGCTTCGTGATGGCTGCTGGCTTCAAAGACAAGTAAAATTACCTTTAAACATGTGGAGTCCCGCATGAAAATTTATTGAAAAATATTCTGGAGTGACAATTTCTCATGAAATTATTTCTCCAGATTGTTTCAGTACTCATTTTATTCTGCTTTTAGGATCCTTTCTAATTATTTCAGATGGGGCACGATTGGTCTGGGTTATATTGGTTAGACTATGAGAGATTCATGTTTCAACAGCAACATCAACTAAAGGTTTCATCCAAAGGCCACGTTGCTTTTGCACACAACTCCAGGAAAAATGTTCATATTCATAATTAACCTACTATGCAAATGTGCTCTTTTCCTAGACAATGGTGCTTCTTTAATATCAATATCTGAGAAGTGATTGCTATTAACTATTTAATCCCTAAGCTTAGGTTTCAATTCACAGAAATAATACATGACCCTTCACTAATTTGTTTTCAAGTACTCATTTGCTTATTCAGTAGGGTCAATATTTTTAAGACCTTAAGCCTGGAATCAATTTCCCATGGGCTTACATTTGCACTCAGGTAAAGCCTGACTGATTTTGCACTTGCTTCTCCCAGGAAAAAATTCTACATTGCATTTCCCCAGTACCAGGAAGTACTAGTGGGGTTTTGTTTTTGTTGTTTGGGGTTTTTTTGGGTGTAGGGGGTTTTATTTTTATTTTTTTTCCTGTATTTTTGTTGTTGCTTTTTGTTTGTTTTAACTATTAGCCCCCCCAAGTCAATATCTAATTTGAACATTTAGAAATGAAGCAGTGTTATTTACATGAAAATTTAGTGACCAAATGCAGGTTGCAGACTGTGGCCCAGAATCAAATCCAAATGGATTCCTGCTCACTGTCCCCTACATGAATCATTGCTGCAGTACCAGTGAACTATGACAAAATGATGGTTTGTTCTGTTAAGAGATCAGAGGCTGCAGATAAAATTTGGAGTCCAATATGAAAGATGAGTTTGGTTTCTATTTAACACTCACTCTGTGCTGGGAGGGATAATACAGGTCCAGACCAGCTGCCTGGTGCACTCAGCAGCTTTGAAACTCTGGGAAGTTGCTCAAACTGATTTTACTGGGGTTTTGTCCAGTCAATTTACAAAGCTGGGGTGGCGCAGCATTGACAGCAGGTCTGGCTGTACGTCTCAATAAAGAAGTTATTCTTGATGAAGTCAAAGTTGTTGCAAACCATAGATCTGCCCCAGATAGAAAGCAAAACGTGTCAAAACTAAATTGTGGGTAAGGTTCATAAAAAAACTATTCAAGAGACAAATAATTAGAGCAATCAATGCATTTTTATTAACTAATTACCACCTTTCGCCTACCAGTGGCAGAAATAACCTTCCTCTATAAAATCCCAAACTCGTTCAGATTAAACTGGGAGCAGATGGAAAGTTGTTTGTGTTACTGACATTTCAGTTCCTGAACACCCTTCAAAAGCATGAGGTGCTGCTACATCGTAATGTAATTAGAATAAAGCAACAAAATCAATCTCTCTTCACTCCACGAATACAAAGATTATCATCCAAAAGGTCAGCCTGGCATACAACAAATATTGACAACACGGAGTGCATAGCTTTCTAGATGTCATTTTGAAGTGTTCTCAGCTCACATAATTAACTCTGGATACTATTTAATTCAGGAAATAGTTCTTAGTAAGAAGACACTTACTAGGACTTTATATGGGGTGTTCAAATGGAATCAAACTGTGTAAACTCAAGTAGTTTCATCAGGCTTTCAACTATCCTTCACAACAGGCTTTGGACCACTAACAAATTCTGAAATAAAACACAGCTATCCTGCATTTGGGTCTGGGTAAGTTGCTCTGAACAGACTCTTCAGCCTTTACGAGGCTGAATTTGGATTTTGTACATTTAATTTATATTGACCTGTCCTGTTTTCACTGGAATGGCAACAAACATCCTTTTGTTTTGGGAATACTTTAACATGAGCATAGCACCTGTTGGTTTTAAACATTCTGGAGGAAAATTAGCACTTGTAAAACTGTTTATGTTACCCAGAAGGAAGTTCCTCGTCTCCAGATAGATTGTGGCTCTCTGAGTTTTCTGCAGTCCCACAAACTTCTCAAACTCAGGCTAAGTTTCAAGAGGCATTAAGTACATGGATTTTGACCTACAGCTTCTGTTTTAACTGGTCCCCAGTTAAACCACTTTAGATATAGAGCCCTAACTATGGAAAGGATGTATATTGGTCCAGATACAGCTGCATGTGGATAATTCTGCCTCAAAATTCACTCAAAGCTGCATTCCAAACCCTGTTCTGTGTCCCTGTAGTATAACAGTGCTATTAAAATGGTGATCATGTACGTGACTTTGCATCCTAATAAATCTAGGGCAGCACTTTGCGTTAAATGGGCAGACGCTTTATACAAAGGCTAAAAGTTAAGGGCTTTAAACTCACAGGGTTGTTCATTATAGAGCCCTGCTGTGTGAAAATTCTGTTTACTGGCAGTACAATCTCATTGAAGTCAATGCAGCGTCATTTGGGCTCAGCATGGCCAGTGGTTCTAAGTGGAGAACATAAAGACATTGTTAAAATCTGAAAAAAAAAAAAGTAGCCCTGAGAAACTGAGATGTGGTGGAGTCTTAAAAACACCACAGTGTGAAACAGTTCAACCGTTTGCCTTAGAAATACATGTAATGAACAGTACAAATCCACCTTTGAAATATATTTTGAAACCTTTTTAAAAAGACATTCCATTATAAAAATATTATGAGCTGTAGTTTTTTAATCCATTTATTTACTGATTAATCCAAAAGGTTTGTTACTGGTTTCTGGGAGTGCTTTCTGAGCCCTTTCATAACATGTTGCTTTAGGATGCTTTCTGCAATAGACATAACATGATTAAATATTTAGGTTTTGGGACAAGAGATTGCTCCTCTTACCAACCCTCTGATAACATTTATTAAATATGTTATTTTCTTTGAGCAGCAATACAGAGAATTTTCCTAAAGGTGCCTTGCATCTACAACCTTGCTTCCAAGTAATACAACCTCTTGCAGTGTTTACTGTGTAAGAAGCAGGTACATTAATCAAACTGACAAACCATTTTCAGCATTATTGTTCAGCACAGCACAATACCAAACTGATATGAAAGATTTACACTTATGTCTCCGCTGGCATTTGTACAGGACTGAAATACTTTCACCCAAGGATGGCCTTTTTACTTTTACAGGCTTCTGAGAGGCAAGAAAGTCTGACTTAAGGTCATTGTGAATTTGTTTTGAAGGGGTAAAGAGAGCACATTCCTGCACTCAGAATTTAAGTTTCTCTTTGTCTAAATCTCGAGTATTCACCAGGCTTTTGTGTGTCCCTCTGGACAGAGGGGAGCTGGTTTAGAGGGACAGCCAGGAGAGCCAGGACACACACAGCAGGTCAGGCTGCAGGACCAGACCCCCCTGAAGCACCATGGCAATAATTCTGCTGCTTTCTCCAGCTTTTCCAGAAAGTGCTGCAGGATTAAAGCTTATCTTGGCTCCACATCAGGAGATGCTGTTTTGCTTATCTAGTCCCTGGGTGTTCAGAATAGCACAGGACCTGACTCGATGTTTGTTTTACACACAGAAAGTTTCTGCAGACTTTAATGGGCTAAATCAGACCTTCAGGAGACCTAAAGGACTACTCTGGTCTTCACATCCTGGTCTGTTAGAGGAGGCTTTTCCAGCTGGGACAATAAATACCAAACTGAAACCACTGTGGAGGTCTTGATTTCACAGAACATTCTGAGTGGGAAGTGACCTTATCTTTGTCCTAGGGAAAAAGATTGCTTAATTACAAGGAACCCAAATATTTACTGCTAATAACAATATTTACTGTCAATAGCAGTTTCTAGGGAAAATCCCTGTATCTCAGCTAAGAGGTGAGGTTTGGCTCCATTCTTGCCATTCTTCCTTCTCCTTTGCAAGCTGCAGGAATGAACTGCTCCAGTGCTTCAAATTTAAATTGCACATCCCCTCAAGGCACAGCAAGGGCAGGCAAGCTTACAGAAAACTCAGTAGTGCACACTTGGAGGAGATTCATGTACGAAATAACGGGGAATGGAATAGATGACCCTCGAAGGTCCCCTCCAACACAGACTATTCCATTGTTCTTGGAAATTAATAGGTAAGGGTCTACTCCAGTTATTAGTAAACAGGTGGCACTCTGTAGTCACAAAGTCAGGGCTGCAAATAAAGGGAGCTCCTTTGAACTGGGCTGTCACATCATCCCTTCCTGATTTCTGGAAAGGACTGCTCAGAATTTAATGAGGAGCCTGGCCAAGACTGTGACAAGAACCATTTTTATAAATTTCACAGGCCTTTCAAGCTGAGGTGCTGCAAGCATGAAACACAGAGAGGAATGAAGAAAGTGGAAGTTTTGGATCGCTGTTCTTGGGGCTTGGGAACAGCACACAGCTCAAGTGGCAATCCAAGGAATTTATTACCTTTATTGTTTTCCACCCCTTCATATAATTCCCTCATATAATACAAGCTTATATCAGTTAAGCTAATGTAGCTGTTATTACTGAAGGATACACTTCTATAAAAGCCTGCTGAACTACAGTTTCATCCTCAGACACATTTCGCAACTTTTTGAGAAGCAAAAAAAAAGTCCCTTCAGTCACAGTAAGGATAATTCTAGTCCCTGTCTCCCCTGGGTACACAGGGAGTAACATGCAGAATGTGGGATTGACTGGTTTGGAAGGAACAGGGCTACCAGCTTTTTACATGCTGTGTATATTGCAGGAATCGTGCCCCTATTTCAATGAGGGTTCCACTGTGGGGTTGTTTCTGGGTGTTTCTACCACCTGAAGACTCCGAAGCCTGCAGAGGTAGAGACAGGCCACAGCAGGCAAAGGTTTTAATTAAAAAAATTAAAGTTTCATTAAAGCTGAAGTCTGCTGGTTCATCCTGCAAAAGCTTGCTAAGGCAGCACTGAGGTGTCAGTACCAAATGCCAGGGAATTCTTTCCCACATTGATATGCACTAATAACTCCCATTAATTTCAATAAAGTAATCATTTCAGACCAAACAGTATTTATACTCCTAGTTTTACACTGGGAAATTGGAAATGTTCTTCATTAGGTGTCAGAATAATTTGTTTTATATAAAAACTGAAGAGGCAGGAGCAGAAATAGACTTGTTCACTACCTGAATGATGTTGTTTTTTATTTTTTAAATTTCTAAACCAGTCTGCTTTTTGCAAATCCATTTACAATTGGCTAAAAATTTGCATACTCAAAAAAGCTATTAGTGAAAGCAATGTAATTTTTTCTTCCCCAGTGCCCCAGCTGAGTGTCTAATTCAGTGTTTTGAATAAATTGAACACTGGGTTGATATATGAGTATAGAGAACATATTTCTTTTTTTTAATCAACTACCCTTAAGCGGAATTACCTAGCAATGAATTTAAATTAAAATGACAAGAGCCATATTTAAATTTTATCCACACATAATTGCGTTGAATTAAATAAACACTGCATTTTATAGGACATGTTAGCACACTTAAAGTGTCTATGAACAGAGACAAGTAGTGAGGACTGATTATATATTTAAGTGTTTTTTTCTTATGAATTCTAATCATTTTATGGAAAAATGGTCAACATAACTTCAGTTCAGGCAATTTCACTGAAAGAGTAAGACTCTCAGCAGACCCCAAAAATGTTTCATTTCTCTGGGATCTAAGGGCAATTTGGTGCCAGTGACTGTGCATGCAGATGTTCAAAACATGCTCTAATAGGTCCTTTGATTTCCTCCTAGAAGAGACCTGGATATACCTACAAACTGTTTTTCTTGCCCTTCTTGCTGAAGAACAAAAGCAAAGAATTCTTGCAGATACCAAATTTCCATCTTTCCTTTGTCTTTTTTCTGCTAGAGTTTTGAATAATGATACAAGTATAGGTGTAGGTGCAAGTATAGAGATGTACAGACCACTTTCTCTTAACAGCAGATTAAATTCTGAATATGTGTTCCAATACAGATGCTTAATGCTGCCTTTATATGAAAAATAAAGTTATCGCCCCTCTGCATCATAACCAGTATTTTATTGGAAAGAGCATGCTCACAAAATAACCATATAATTATTTATTTTGGAATTAGCTCATAAGCTAAACACTGAAATACTTTCCATGCAGTTGAACCCTAGAACAATTAATGCTTGGTTTTTTTGAATTTTTGTCAGTTTTACATGTAGTTTTCACTGACGCATATACGAAATTCACCCTCCCTGGGAGATACTCTCTCAGTATCCTTCATTAATTACACAAACTGGTTACATTTCAGTCACATTTCTGTAAAACCTCAACAGCCAGAGGCCTACATAGACCAAAAAAGTTAGGACAAAGATAATGGAAAACAAAGTAGCTTCAATTTGATGTACCAGGTGTAGCAGCTATTTCTGAGACTTGCTAAAAACTGAAGGTTACAACAATGACTTGGCACAGCAGTTACAAGGCAGTTCTCTGTAATGTTATAAAGGCTCCTTAGAACTGGGACATCTTTCTCTGTAGCATTTTACAAAACCCTGCACAAAAATAGTCCCGCTTTAAACCCAGCAAGTGAAACACAAACGGCTCCTTCAAACAGAGGAAAACCATGAAAGCAACACAGTGCACAGTTAGACACTCATATTAAAGCATTGGGATGGAAACCCACAAGCCACACAGAGAAGAACAAGCCATGTATTACTTATTGCATTCAAGTTACAGTAAAATCTCCATTTTCTACTGTTGCAAGTGAAGCAATTTCCAGTGATTAGCACCTCATTTCTCACGAAGTGTTACAGGAGTTATTTTCTGTACTTTCTGCTGCTGTGGAGACAGTGAAACCTCCAGCTCAGAGATTAAAAGGTAGACAGGACTAACCCCAGCTTGGCTGCGCAAGGCTGTTTCAAACCATTCTCTAGAACAGCTCATCCATCTGAGAATTATCTGGAGTGCAACAGGGGATTGGTGTGCCGGGGGAGACCCAAGGAGACACACGTAAGAAAGGAGAAGCAGGCAGGGTGTCACAACATAAAGTATGAACGGTGGCAGGTCCTCCTTCCCCCAGTTTACTGGTGACACAGCTGAGATGCTGGACAGCGAGGAGGAGAAGTCCTTCACTTATTCTCTTCCCTGAGATGAGATCTCAAAGTGCTCTGTCCTCAGACAGAGAAGAGAAGGTCTCTGCAGCTCAATGCATCCCAGCCCTGTGCCAGAGTGTAGCCAAGGAGCACATGAACCAGTGTGTTCTCCCCGCAAGCTGTGCTAAGTCACACTGCCTGAAGCCTCACATTACTTTAGAGTATCTTTTGCTGCTTTTTCCTGCTGTCTTTCAGGGGTCATTTGACTCATGAATAACCAAACCTCTCATTGTGCCTCATCTGTCATCTCCACTGCCCATAGCATTTGATGGCCAGCTCCAGCTTTCTGCTAGGTGACAATAAATGTCCTTCCTGTGGTTATTTGTAATGGATCATGCAAGTGTAAACACAGAAGCAAAGATAACACATTAAGTCACCTCTGATGTAGTGATGACACTATCCAAGTATTTAATAGAGTCTGGTAGAGGCTTGTCAGTTCCCTTATTGCTTCCTTTCCCTCTGACTGTTCTCTACAGCATATATGTGTGGAATTACATCTGCCCAGAGGGAATGTATATGCGGCACTGAGTAGGGAACACCTTTGTCATAAAACCTTTGCAGAAGCACAGCAGGGCCCTTTCTTCATTTGGGGATCTCCTGCATCACTGAACAATGAGATGTACCCTCAGTAAGGGAGAGGCTGGCCGTGGACACAAGGGCTGGGTAACAGGGCTAATACTGCAACCTACTGCAGGCTCAGGCTCAAAGAGTGACCAAATAGGCCACTACACATAGAGAAATGTGCCAGAATTCCAGGCACCTCCAGCAGGTAGTGCGTGTTTGGCTAGAGTAACAAACCCTGTTAGACCTGGTCTGCAGAGACATATCACAATCTCGGGCTCTAAACTCGGTCTTTGGCTGAGCAAGTTGATGATCTGTACCAACCCAAACCAGCAGGTAAGCAGAGTTCAATCCATCCTTATCCTCTCTAAGAGCAGAGGGAGAGAATATCAGACTAAATGAAATCAATATGTTTGGGTTCAACTATTCCTATACCCCGAAAAAATGTTAAAGAACATGAAGAATGGTGTCTGGCATCTACAAACACAAATGGTCCCAACAGCCTTCATTTGTGAACTGAGCAATGACACGTCACAAGAAGTTTAATTTTATCATTGGAAAATTCAGACTGTAATAGCATTAACTATTAAAAAGTAATCTTTAGCATTTTAAATGTCATAAAGGTGTTCAAAGACCAAGAGATTATGAAAGAAAGCCCTGCATAATTTTAAACAACTCTAGAAATTACGTTTTCTTCTCATAGAAACCCAATTAGAGCAGAAATCAAATCAAACAACCTCCCTGCCCCCATCATAGCAAAGCTGAAGTTCATGCACATAACACCTGTTTCCCTTAGGTAGCACATTGCATGTACACTGTAAACCCTCAGTTAATCCTAGAGCACATTTCAGGGGAGAGCCACATCCTCTGCAAGCACGTGAGCACTGGATGGTCCTGAGATAAGCAGCACTTAAGGGGCAGCAGCAAACCAGGTCCCAGTAGCTGGGTCATGGCAACAGCCGATGGTTCAGCGAACAGGATGGGCTTTGTGAAGGCTGAGTCAATTATTTAGGCATTATCCTGCGTTAATTTCCAGTGGAAATGCACTGGCAGGGAGTCCATGAGCTGTGTAGCTGTCCCATGTCCCTGCCCTCCAGCAGACAGAGAGCTCCTGAAGGATCCTCACCTTGGCTAAATACTCAAGTCCTGGCTCCCCTTCCCCTGCCTACTGCTGCTGGTTTGCAGCCTCTCACATACAACCCACTGGTGGCTGAGATTTATGTTGCAGCAGTGCTGAAACCTTTTAGTTTGTTTCTTCCTGGAGAAGTGTTTTCACACGATGTAGTATTGCTTTCAGATGGCAGCAGTTTGAAACAACCCTAAAAATGCTGGAGAAAGCACCTCTCCAGATAACGCTACCTTGTTATTCCTGTCCTTCTACTCACTTCAGCATCAGGATTGTATTTCCATCTCTCCTACCGGGAATTGTACTAATTTATGCCCTCTTTTCCCAACTACTTTGCTTTATATTGCAAATATCTATAAAGTATTACCCTTAGACCATTAGGATGACTTTCTGATCAAAAAGTTAGGCACTTCCCTGTGGGTGAGTCACTTGAATTTCAGTCCCTGCCCAACTAAATGTAGTTATTCGTATTTAATTTTGTCTGTGTAGTCTGTTCTTAGAGACTTTTGAGATGTGACTGGATAAAGCTCTGACCTCAGAGCTTACAGTGTTTTGAGCAAGAGCTTGGACTGGAGACCTTTCTTTCACCCAGAATTATTCCAGGGGTATCAAGTTACAAGATCAGCAAAAGACTTAATGTTAATGACAAGACTTATTTGGTATTAGGGCACTCCATCCCAGGAAATTGATAATACAAGTTCTTTAAGCAGGAGTCTAACACAGCTGAGTGAAGCACATCAGCTCAAGGCTATGGAGCAGAGATATGGATGAACACTTCCACTGCTCCAGCATTTCTGTCACTGTCACCCTGGACATCTCACTGTGATATTTTGGCAAGTATAGTTAAAAAATTATAACAAATTTCAGGATGAATTTAAAAAAAAAAAAAAAAACCAACTTTTACACAATTTGATAAAACCTTCTTCACAGTTCTACCTCACTTCAGCTCCATCTGTCTCATGTCCTCTATTGAGAATGTTAAAGAATCACTTCCCTCTATCAGGAACTCCTGGAATATACAAATATAATTTCCCATGTATTCCCCACTCAGAGTTACAAGCAGCACCATGGAGGAGGGACCACTAATTTCCTCAAACCCCTGGAGCTCTCCATACCTGAGGGCCGTACTGTATTCCTCATTGCTTTACTAGGGGAAGTCTCTACTCGAACAAGAATTTTACTGGATAAATATACCAGGTGTTTATTTCTGATCTCTGCAGAAAAAAAAAAAATCCTCTATTTCCCAGAGCAGGATATTTATGTTCAGACTATTTTAAAAGAGCTTATTTAAGGAAAACAGCAATATCAGATGGAAAACATTTCATATACTCCTGCCTTTCCCAATTAAATATTGTGAATATCCTTCAGTCAAATGCCTTCTTTCAGTCACATAGCCAGGTGGGATGGTAGAAGCAGTAGTTATTCTTAAACAGCTAGTGCTTGCTAAAATGAGTGAAATGATTTTTAAAAAATCATTTTTCAATAGGTGAAATAATTTTACACATGAAACATGACTGCAGTGAGCTTCCCCTACTTGTACTTTAGATTGGACACAAGTAATAGAGGTCTTGGGAATGAACTGCTCGTCATTATTAGCAACTTAAACAGGGGTTTAAAGGGCTTTTCTGCAATGAATTATTCAAGAGCTTCGTGAATTAACTACTGAATTGTTCATGCTTTTTCCCCCCACAACGTTGGACATCCCAGTCAGGTGAAACATTATTATTAGTGCTCTAAATCTACAGTGCCACAGTCCTCATGTACTTTTATGCCTCTGTGAGCTTAGAATAAAAACCCAGGCCCAGGCAGACAGGGATTCCAGTGCAGTTCCACTAAGTACCCTCCTTAAGCACAAGACTTTTTTTTAACGTATGTACTCCAAGACATGCTGAAAGAGCAAAAAAAGTTGGAGGAGCTGGATTTTCTTCATTTATTGGTGCAGCAGAACTTCACCTCTCCCACCACGGCCATTACGTAAACACTTTCATTCCAATTTTTCTTCAAGTTACAGGAGGTATTTAGAATACTTATATACAGCAATTGCACATTGAAGAAATGACACAATAACAGAAGATGAGATATATCCTTTGTTATAACAAACTGGCATATTTGTAGGTTATGAATCCTATAAAATCCCCTGCAGGCAGACTATTGATAACACAGAACACACATGGGCACAAATGCTGCTGTTTGCAGTGCAAGCCCCTCACAAAATACAGCTGCTGAATGAGCTGCAGAAGATATTTAACTCCTGTTTATTTAACTCCTGCTTACCATCTGAGCATTTTATTAGCAGTGATTTACAATCCTAAATAGTCCCCCTTAAATGCAGCATGCTCCATTCCTTAAACCTCAGTTACTAGAAAGGCAGGTAATCCAGAGACTTTATCAAGTGTCCAGACTTCACAGAAAGGAAGGGGGAGCTGTTTCAGGGCAAATATGCCAAGTGTTGTGTCAAGAAGTGTTCACAGACAGGTATTTCACTACTCTTTTTGGAAAAATATGTACTGCATTTAAAATTGAGTTTACAAAGTTTCAGTAGAGCTACCTACACTAAGAGCTTGTAAAAAAAAGGTAGGGTGGTGTATAATGTTTAACAAACTGGTGAAAAACTTTGCCTTAGTGGGCAAGGAGATAGGATTTTTTTTATGGTTTCAATTCACTTGCTTGAGCTCTGGAATTAAAATGGCTTTGAAATTAAATAAGCCAACTGCCTTGATTTAACATATGGACTAAAATGGCTTTCTTTACAAAGGTGATTACTGTATAATAGTCAAGAAGCAATGGAAGAGAGATGAAAGATGATTCATTTCAACAAAATTAGATTGAAAGAGTCACCTTTTAGCAAATAAGACCATTATTCTAGACCCTGTCAGTATTTGAACAGCTTTGATCCATGCTCTGCAGTACGAGAGAGTGTGATTCACAGGAACACCCAGGAGCACCACACTTAGCAGTTATTTAATGCCTGAAGTGAGCCAGTCCATACTACTGAAGTGATTTATACACAGCAACACCACGACCAAAACTGCCTCTTACGGCACGTGTACAAAAAGGACACTATCTTTAGGTAATAAAATCGTGTGAGTACCTTATTCAACACACAAATCAAGTGGCTGTGGCTTGTAACAGATGCACACCTCCTGCTAATATCCATAAAAGCCTCATTTGTTTGAGGAAAGAGTAATTCTAATAGACACAGATGAAAGATAAACAGCAGAAAGCTGAGTGCCATGTTTGTATCCTATATATTCAGATACAACCTTCTTACTATAACTTATCTGTTATGCAACATAAAAGGACTCACTTTCTATATTAATGGCTAAGATGCTTTCTTCTCTAAATTGATAATATGACATTTGAGATCTGATTTAAAGCTTTAGAGCTAGTGAATGCACATAGAAGAAGCAAAAGGTAAAGCCTTATGAGTATATGAAAGAGGTCACAGATGAGAGCAGCATCTTCTAAAGATGATATCGAGGCTCTTAGTGGTTTTCCCCTCCCCATTCCTGGCAGAATTAAAGTGAAAGTGCAAGTTGTATTTATCTTGAGTAAACATGGTAAATGGCAAAGTATGCCAGTGGCAGGGCCAAGTTTCAGAGCTAAGGGAATGCAGTGATCCAAAGGTTGTATTCTTTTAGAAGACATGGAAACATCTCTGTAGATAGAAAACATCTGTGTGGAAGAGAAGACATGGAAGCGAAGCCCTGGTTTCACAAGGGGTTTGCCATGAAAGCAGGCACAATTTTGCTTTAGGAATGTCCTATCTAGAACACAGAAAATGGATTTTGAATGCCTGCTCAGAGTTGGGCTTTTTGCCTTGTTACAAACAGAACTGTCTTCAGTGGTTCAATCATCATGGAAGAATAGATTCTCATTGCTTGGCCTTGAAAAATCCCCCAAACTGTAAATTTCCTGGAGTTATTTAGAATACTAGAAATTAAAAAACTAAAAGGAGAAAGCTTTTGGTGCCTGATCCTACTTCTGCAGGCCAGGTCTGGACCACTGTCACTTGAATTAGTGGAAGGAACTTTATATCCCTCAGTCTGAATGCTCAAGTAGACTATTCCTGCTGCTGTAAAAGGAATCTGCATGCTGGAATTATGGGGGGGTTATGATGTAATCTAATTAATAAGGAATCTTAGGAGAAAAGAGTATCAGAAAGGCTCAAAACTAGCAACACCGTACTAAAATGAGAAGCAGCAATTTGAAATACAAATCACTTTAGAGTTATCAGACAGACCACCTTTTAAAAGTCTATAGGAAAAGGGGGAAGGAGGGGAGGAAAGCATTCAGTAAAATTTTTAAGCAATATTAGAAGATTTAGGACTACCTCTAGAAAGCCAGACACCTTTCAATAAGGCCTTTTGACATTAGCAATAAAATCAAGACATTTTAGCAGCAGCTGCCTCATAATCCACTCTAGTGTGTGGTTATCTGAACTTGCTTTAAGTGTTTTAGGAGTGTCACATCCTGACAGCTAAGATATGTCTATGTTTTACCTTGTTTGGGGTGTGAGTTTTTGGTTGGTTGAGGTTTTTTTTACAACTTCTCTGTAAACACCAAAAAAAAGAAATTCCTTATCCCTCTCTCACTCCAGAGGGGCAGTAAAATGAAATACGGTTACAATGCTGTTCTCTAACAAGTGAGGAGATTTCAGGCTGTTCCTGAATGTTTAGATCTAGTCACTGAACAAAAGCACAGGGGAGATCAGAGAATTTGGAAGAGACAAACCTTCTCTTTGAGGTACTTCATACCTTCTTGTAGCTGAGGCTGCCTTTGCGGCACACTGAAGGCCAAAAAAGGCAGCAAGATATTAGAAGTAACACTATCAGCAGCATCACATTGCTATTATTTTTCATACAAGTGACTGCAATACTGGAAAACATCAAGAAAGAATTGGAGAGTTCATCTTTTTCAACTGAAATTGAATTAAGAATTGTGCATTAGGGTATCTGGGGAAGGAGAAACTGGTAAAATATACAATGAGAGACTTCCAGGCAAAAAAAGGGAAGCAAGACCAGGAAGAGCATTTATGTTAGAAAGGTCATAAGCTTTATACAGCTTTGTTTGCAGACATTGTGCTTTCAAACAGCCTCTAAAAGTTAAACACAATGAAATGGCTTTTTTTTTTAAAGGGAGAGTTTCTCCCTGCAGCGCTATTCAATTACTCTGATGTGGCACTTGTTTGGAATAGAAACCAGGTATACAAGGCCAGCCACAGAGCTGGAAAAGAGTTTCAGAAAGTATTAGTCATTCACTTGATTTTTTTTGAACTTGTCTCCTCCAGCTTGGTTAAAGAAAATGTTTTGCTTCATCAGAATAAGCTTTCACTACAGTTACTTTGTCCAGGTTAAACACAAGTATGGGTGAGGTGAATAAAAATCACAGTTATCAGCATTGCTCTGAATTTAGTGGATTTATCACAGGTACCTCCCATCTTCTGCCTCAGTGAGAGCCTCAAAATGCCAATAAAGCTGAGATTAATCACCATGAGGTCTGATACAACCGTGGGCCAGGAGCTTTGGACAAAACTTTTCTGACAAACTCTAGCTGTGCATCTTTCTTCCCAGAAAGAGGTAACATCATTGGGACTTGTGAAAAATTCCTTGCCTTGACCATGTTTTATGAAGGCCCATTTACAGTATTATAACACAATAGGAAGGACCTAAAACACTTTGTAAAGCAACTTTCAAGTCAGACTTCAGTGCTTTCCCAGTATAAACCAGGCCCAGTGCATAGGAATGAGGTCACTAAATGCCAGGTACAGCAAAGACCATGGTGCAGTCGTAACTATTCCATCTTCCTTCTCCATTGGACACATTTAACCATTAATAACAGTAACACCAACTTCAAAGTTCTAATTAATTAGCACAGTTAAGAGGTGTAACCTCCACTTAACTCATGTGCAGCAAAGAGCAAATACACTTTACAAAGAGCAGTACTCATGGCATATCTTCAAGTAACTCTTACCCAGCTCTCCTGAGGCTTTGGCCTTTTGCTGAATGTCTATACATGCAAGTGGTCAGTTAAGGGTAATTTGGAATTTAAATGAGCCCAAGTTGCCTGAAAGTCCTCAGTTTGTTTATAGCTGGATGGTTCCCTTCCTTGCTCAACACACTTGGTTGTTGTTACAGTGGTTACAGGATCATTAGGAGAACAGGGGCTGCTGTCCTTACAGCTAAGGAAATGCTTTGGGATGGTTCCTTCCAAAGAGAGCTTAAGGACAAAGATGTAGGATTTGTAGGACTGACATGGAAAGATCAGGTTTGATTGAATCACAATGCCCACTGAGTGACAAAGCTACTGACCATGAGATTGAATGTACATCCCACATGAAGTCAGAGTGTGAGCTCTGCAACGCTGGATGAAATGGCAGAGTTTTATTCCCATTTCTCCTTCGCACAACCTGTTGAGATGATCTCTATGGTGGCTGCACGTCACAAATTCACATTTCCCTCAGAGTCATTTTACTTCAGTGTTTGCTAACTTAAAGTCTAACATCACACATCAGCTAAAGAAATAAGTTATCCCTGGAAACAAAGAAAATTCCCACCCAGCAATTTTTTTTTGAGCCCCATTGTGGAGTCACTGGTATTATGCCACGCTCAACAATTTAACCAGCTTCTATCTCACCTTAAGAACCTGGAGCATCAAAAATAATGTACCATAGACAAGAAGGACTGCAGTGAGGCATTTTTGTTGCTGCAAAAATGCATTAAAATTATCTGCAGCTCCACAATTAAAACCCAGGCTTTAGAGGCTCTGTGAATGTTTGCGTATCTTCAAAGCACTTTACAGATCAATCCTTTTCAGCATCACTCCAGAAGTGGAAAGAATTACCTTTATCTGATGGAGAAAGAAGCTGCAGCACAAAGACACAGTGAGTCATCTGCCAGTTAAGTGCCTGGATACCACGGGGATGACAGCAGAGCAGAGAACAGAGTGTCCAGAGCAGATCACATCATCTGCAGCTGCTTTCCAGTACATTCATCTCATCTCCTTTCTATATTTAATCTTTCATATATTTGTTCTGTTCACCATTTTCCATGCCTGTGCTACACTGCTATTCAGTCACTTCCCATAAATGCATTTTCCACCTGCTTCCCTCCCTTTCACATGACACTTAGTTCCCATTATCCATTGTCTCACACTGCTGGTACCTGAAAGCTGCAACCATTTCCAGCTCCCTGTATCCCCCTGGGCTTCCTCTTTCAGGGAGTCCAGGCACTCAGGCAGCTTTTCATTTCCACTAACTCTTCAGAAATCACAGTGGAAGAGGGCTGAACACTGAAAATGGGCTCTGACATTCCTTTGCTCCTGAGGGATGGTGCTTTCCACTAAGCCTGTAAGGGCACAAATCCGAAGCAATGCTCTGTTCTGCACCAGTTTGTATTGATTCTTCAAGTCTCTCCCATATATTACCAATCACCAAAACACTTTCTTTTGGGTAGTCAAGAATTCAAGGTTTTCTAAGTTCTCCTGCTGAAGCTACTGTTCATTTCACATCACGTTTTTCCTCAGCCACTAAAATTTAGACCAAATACATGCACAGCTCAAATTCTGTCCTCAAGTACCTAAAAGGTGCCCTCTGTTTAGTGGCACGGCAACACAATACCATCAAAATTCAATGAGATCTTCACTTGCAAATACTATGAAAAACAACCATTCACATTTCTGTTTCCAAATATGGATTTCAGAGTCTAAATTTAGGCACTCATGGAAGAAAAGGCACAAAGACAGGAGACAATATCCCCTGTGTTTCCTGGCACCTTCCCAAGGCCAATCTGTTGGAGCAGCTCTAATTGCCACCTATTCCGCTCAGATCTAGCTGAGATTGCTACGTTTGGGTTAAGGACAGCTTGGAAGAGACTCCAAGCAGATTCCCTTGCTTTTTTTTCAGTCCATGAACTGGAAAAGCCCTTTTGTAAGGATAATCAGACCTGAAGTTCCACGTAACATGTACTTCCTGCATGACATACACATTAAAATACAATTAACTGCCTTCCACTACACAGTTCCATGTCTGCCTAAATGCTATTAAAGCACCTTGACACCCAGAAAACACAGGGATAAATATACACTCAATATGAGATTTTCTCCTCCTCAGATGCCTCTGTTCCTTGTCTGCCAAGTATTGTATTATCATTAAGATCACAATAAACCTGTTGTTTAAACTTACTTGTCTCCTTGTATCTTTTTAAAAGAGCTCTCCCTTCTGGATTTTAAGTTTTTTAAAACTCTGCAAGACATTTCTTTCTATAAGGATAAGGTGACCCTGAGGTTTAACTAGCTGAGATGTTACATATAATTTTATCTAGCAAGTATTAGCTAGACTTTTGTTAAGTCTGCAAGTCTTTCAGCATATGTTTTTAGTCCTGGTAGGCTTCAGAAAAACAGACGTATGAAAATTTTATTAACATTCTGCAAGTGCTGCTTTTTGTACAGTTTTATCTCAGGCATCTGGTCCAACATTGTCTGGAACAAGCCCTCCCTGATCTTTGCTATGCCCTTGCTCATATGACAGGTCCTTGGATCTCAGATTATAATCCAGACAAAGGAATAGATCAAACACAATAGAAAAGCCCACTCCCCTGTGCTGTATGGATACCTCAAGTAAAACAACAGAAATTTAGAACAGCTCACAATCTCCAAGATCACTGAAGACAACCCATCCAACCAGAAATGTGCTAAGGCAGCAGCATTATTAACACGCTCAAACTTTTATTTAGACTTAAAATAGTAGCAACATCCAATATGATGGCAGAACAACCCCCTATATTTGGAGTAATTATAAACTCATTCCAAAACACCTATTGCATCACCATGAAAATGTCAAACCAACTCTAATTCTAAAATACCTTCCTGCAGCTTTACATTTTGTTACAGTGCAGTGAAGAAATCCCCTCCTGCAGCAACTGCAGTAGTTATTAGGATGCTATTGGGACAGCTACTAATATAGTAGTCATGCTTCCTAAATCAGGCTTCTGAAGCCATGAACAATGCAGAGCAACAACCTTTACATCCTCTCTCAGCACAGCAGCAGGAGGTGAGTGGCAGTGAAATCACTTATCCATGCTACAAGTCACATACACAACTGAAAGACTCCTGTGCCCACAAGGGCTCTGTTACAGAGAACAGGCACAAGACCTTCCCCTTGGTGAAACGTGTTTGATGTCACTGGTTGTAAGGTTTTCAGTTTGTCCTACGGTGAGGAAGATTTGTCCTCTTCCCTTAAAGCCCCTCTCCCAGTGTGACCCCTGATTAAGTGGAGTCCTCGCACAGTTGCCTGATAATCTCATTTTCCAGGCCTGCAGTGACCTGTCCAGTTTCCAGTCCTAGAGCTGACTGGAAAACACTGGATACTCTCCCATTCCCACCTCTATTTTGCACATGCACTCTTGGCTAAACACTTCAGCCCCTGTTGCCTGCAACCTACACTATTTTTTGCTTCAATATTTAAGTGTTCGATGGCACTACCTGCACAAGGTGGGTCTGGGATTACCAGCCACTGATAAGCAAACAGACCATCTTCAAGCACAAGAAAGGATTCAGTCTCAATAGGTTCCTGATTCAGGAACAGTATTTTCTACATAGCTGGAGTTTTGAAAGACAATTTTCTTTCAGGCTGAATTAGCAGATTTCATTAGCATGCAAAAATATAGACTAACACCCTCACAGAAATGGAAAGTATCTTCTAAGCCATCAGAAGTATTTTCATATGTTGAACTGCAACTTCAGCTCAGGAGTTGCTGAGCTTGATTTTACTGACTGGGTTCAACACCATCATCCTTGCAGACCTCTGATGTTTAGCACAAGCTAGAGATTTCAGTTCCTCAGCTCCACCGCTGTACTCCTTTTCTCCTACTCTCTACCTTTCAAGAAACTGCCTCCTACCACTAACCTTGGCTCATGCACCACCATGCTGTACCAACAGGGGCAATAAACAGCTTCACAAGAGGCAATATGGGATGTAGATTTCATATTTAGCTGATCCTTTACAGCCTCACAGGGGCCACATGACCAGTTCACCTCACATTTTTAATTGTCTGCAATCAAAGCCTAAAGACACTTCTACACTGGCCATGCCTTGCCTTTATACTCTGTTAAGCAGGGAAA
This sequence comes from Sclerurus mexicanus, assembly GCA_013396755.1. NCBI lineage: Eukaryota > Metazoa > Chordata > Aves > Passeriformes > Furnariidae > Sclerurus > Sclerurus mexicanus. Next base: position 388,781 of record VWZF01003479.1, on the reverse strand, counting down.
GTATAATAAAGCCATTCTGTGAACTATGTTACTAATGTAGCTGTCAGGAAAATGATTTTTCTCTTTTTCATCTTCACAGCCAGGTAGTTCAATCCTGAGTTAGAAGAACCTACTTGCAATTGATTTGGCCACCATCATCAATTTAGGGAGAAGTTCAGCTGAGAAAAAGTACATAACATTTGCACCCTAGGCACAGAAATAGTGCTGGATGCCCTAAGTACTTCAATAAAATGATCTTTTCTTTCACAAGGAAATGTGGATCAAAAAGAATGCTTTTGCCTTAAGCATCCTTTGTGCAGATTAGGCAAAGAATCCATTTAGACTGGAATTAACAGCCGGGTACTTCCCTATACCACAGGATGAACAAGCTCCCAAAGCATTAGCTGAATAATTTCCATCAACTGAGAGAAAAAGAGGTTTAATAGAATAATTGTGTCAGCTTACAGTCCATGCAGAATATGAGTGTCACCTGCAAAGGAACTGGGAAGGTGCTGAACTGACTTGAAGGTGGCACTACCTGGGGACAAGGCAGAGGTGCCCAATTCCCCCGTCCCACAGCCCGACCATTGTGCTTTTCAGAGCCCTGAGGTGGAGCTCAGTGCTGGCCATCTAAGAGTTAAAGCTCTTTATAAGCTCATATTTAGCATTTTGAATATCCTCCTTTTATAGGCTCTAACCTTTCTATATCTTATGTTTTGGTTTGTTTTTTGTTTTTTTTTTTTTTTCCAGATTGGAAATTTGTCACTTCCTGTATCAATTTCAGTTGTTTTCTGAAGAGTACATCTTAAACTAGCAGCAGTTTATTAAATATACATAGTATAATTATGTGGATTAGAAATACATTACAGTAGAAATCCTAGGGAAGTGGCACTTGACAAGGATTTTTTCCTGAAAAGACAGCATTTAAGACCATGCAGATGGCATTCTGACAGAGAAACCCAGATTAATTTGCCAATCAGATTAAAAATTTAAATCTTTAACACCAGCAACTTTTCTGTATATAGCTTAAAATTTTTACTCTTTGGCACATAATCAAGCTTTCGAGAAAATCCACTGGAATAACAAGTCAGCCTATTATTTTTTAATGCAAGTTCCGAAACTGTGTCAAAAAGCTTCTTTTTGGAAACAGGCATTAGCTAGATTATTGCACATTAAACAATTGCTGATGAGCTGAAAGGGAAAACGCATTGCCAAATATTTAAGAACGAGCAATATTAGTACCTCAGTTAAGACCAAAATTAGTGCTCAGCAATTTATACCTCCAAGAAGGTCTATAAATAACATTACCTGTTAGCAAGTCAGTTGTCAGCACTGCTGTGTCTGAAAAGCAAACAATAACAGGTTCCCAAGCCGGTGCCTACTGATCCCCCAGTTCCAAGCTCCAGGTAAAGCAGGTCAGAAGGAGCATCACCTCACCCCAGAGCAGTTCCCCTGGATGCCAGTTCCGTGACACAGCCCCAAATCAAGCCTTCCTCTGTCCTCTAAAATCACCTAAAGCACCACTCCATCTCCAAACCAGAGATTAAACCTCAAATGCAGGTTGAACTGACAGGAAGCCTTTGGTAATCTGCCATCAGAGCATCACTTCATACTGGTTTAATTTCCCAACTATGAGCACTCTGACTGTTTCCCTCCTTGGGTTGACTGAAAAGGTTTATATTTAGCACACGACCCCTTTTTACACGGGAATTACACTAGAGCTTGATGAAGATTTTCAGATTCAGAATTGCAGCCTGTCAGTTTTCCTTGGCACAGCTCTGAGCCCAGTTGTGAATTTGAGGGGGTGGATGTGTGGGGGAGTTACAGGCTTCTTTCTCCTTCTTGCTGATGGGAAAAGATAGGCAGCAGAAAAGGTTTACAACAGTAAGACAGGGAGAAAAAGTAACTCTAACATGTACATTTGCCACAGAGCACAGCAGCAGAAGGTGATTGCTCCGAGGGAGAGCCTGTGCATCACAATGACATCTCTCCACAACCCCAGGGCTCTCCACAACTCCATGCAATTTTAAACACTGGTGTTGGTGAGCAAGGATGTGTTTACTTTTTAAGCCAAGAAACAGGTCACAGCTCATCAGCTTCTGCAAGTTTTTATGACCCAACCAACCAGGAACTCGGAAAACAGAAGGACTTGTGAACATACAAAAGAAAGGAGCATTTTAAGCATAAACTCTTCAGAAAGATTATCGTGCACATAATGGAGACAAATATGTAAGAGGCAGTTAGAGGATGCTGCTTTTCAAAGCCTAAACAGGTGGTTCTGGAGCACGACAGATTTACATCCCACCTTCACAATGTAACTCCCGGTTCACTCTGGTATTTTGGAGGCAACAAGATCCATCCCATCAACAGATTAGATCTTTAATGAACTGGGACAAGAACATCTCCAACAGGTTTGCTGCAAGAAGGCTTTAAACTCCTAGTGGATGAAGAGCAGAAGCCAAAGAGGGAATAAGAAATTGAGAAAATGAGGGTGGTAGCAGAGAGTAGTTTATGGTTTGCTGGGGAAAAGGCTACATTAAAGAAAGTGCTGCTGCAGTTTATGCTCAGTAACTGCTTTGCAATGGGTCCTGTGGGAAGCTGCTGCTCTGCACTGCAGTCCATGGGAATAACAACTGATTCCACACATCAAACTAGGATAAATATACACCTAAAGTCACTTTTCCCACTGCCATTTCACCTTGAAGGCAGAGAACACCAGTCTGGCTGCATGAGCAGGATGTTGCAGGTGCAGTAAGGATCAGATCTCCCAGAACTGTTCCCTTTACAGGAAAAAATGTTCTTGTCAATACCTGCAAGATACAAACACTGTTTCAGGGTTTCCAAGCTCCAAGTCATCTAATTTTAGATTACTTAGTCTTATGACTATTTCCCTGCTGATAGCAAACATCGTTCTTCCAACTCTAATTTTTTTTCCTGAGAACTCTAAGCCTAGACTGAAATTCCCATAGTCCTGTCACTCACAGTCTTTCATTTTCCACATGGTACCATGCTTAGAAATCCTTCCCCCTGTCATTTTTGAGCTATTAAACTGCCACTACAGTGATTCAAAGTATTGCTTTAAAATCCTGTTAAAGGATTATGCAAAAGCCTTTTGGCAGTGCTTAAGGACGATACATTAGGCTGCAATATGAATGTGGAGGAGAAAAGGTGGAAGAAGAGCAGGAGGAAATTGCCTGATGCAAAACATGAAAGAGGAAAAGCTGTCATCCTCTAAGCCTAAGCAAAGGGACAATATAAATGAACACAAACATGAATGAAACTGCTCCCAGCTGAAAGTGGAGGGTCCTCAATCATCTCCCAGTGAGATGTGGTTCCTCCCACCTCACAGAACCAGCAGCTTCATTTTATCCCGGCACTGCTAGAATTATTAGATGGGTAAGATTGAAAATTATGACAAAGCTGATGGAAATATGTGTTCAACGTGCCCACTCTGCAGCTCACAGTTGCCGAGACATTTGAAATAAAGAACATGAACAAACAGAAAAGGCTGCTGAGGAATACATACCTTGGGATTGGAGTTTAAAAGATATATTCACTTCTAAGTGCAGAACCCAGATCTCCTATCAGTGATTACATATCCCCAAACAATATTTTCAAGTGCAAACCTGTCTTAGTTCATAAGGGATGCTTCTGTGAAAATATTGCCAACATTTACTATAGTTACAGCCTCCGACTATCCCATCTGTAGGCACCAGCAACTAAAGGTGTTCTCCTGGAATCCTCCTTAGTTCCAGTGAGAACAACATGGCTGGATTTAGGTACTAACAAAATATCTAAAAGGAATTAAGATGTTTAAGATATTGCTTGATGACAAGGCAGAAATAGAGAAGGGGACCTGTTCTGTTAGACTTATTAAATGCAGCTTATCTTTAACTACATCCAGGTTAAATCTTTTTTTACCAATAACCAAATATTTCAACTCTTTCTGGAGATATATGCAAACTGTTTTAGATAAATTTTCACTGAGTGTACACAAGTTGGATGCTCAACTGTTTTTTTCTATCTCAGACCACATAATTCACAACAGTCAAGAAGAAGAGTGTGGTAAATCAGTTTTTATGGAAGACACTTGCAGACAGGCACCTTCTTTTAAGTTCTCTTTTCATTAAAAATAATAAGGTTCAGATTGAAGTGTCTTTGCAGCTTTAAATAAAAAACTACTCAAAAACTACTAAATAAAAAATTACTCAAAATGCAGTTGTACATTGCTCTTGTTAAATGGAAAAGTAGAGGAAATGCAATACTTTAATGCTCCACTCATATCCAGAACTGGGTGAACCAGCCACAAAATTACTTCCCTTCCTACTCAAACCAAGTTTCAAAACCAGACTCAGTCTGAATCTCTGTGAAGGAATCAATGAATCCGCCCTCCCGTGTCCAAAAGGTCTAGTCATTGTATACTAACTTAGAAATAAGAAAAACACAGAGCTTTATCTCCCCTGGAAGCAAACTGTATAAATCTGCAGGAAACAGACCTTAAATGACAGCTGACAGTGGGAGAGGGGCTGTACTGGGAGACTGGGACTTGGGCAATCAAGGTTCAATTTCTAACTCTTTACAGAGTCCCAACTGGATTTTGGGCAAGTTGCTTGCTTTGTTATGGTTCTTTTATAGAAATGCTTACAAAATCCAACCTTCACCAGCCCTCTTGCACTGTCCAAGAAACCTCACAGAACTCTGTTTCAAGTTCTGCTATTATTATGATAACCCAAAGAGACCTGGCCATTCCGGTCCAAAGCAATAGGGGATGAACCTTCCATTCATTTAAAGGTGATACTTCCAAGTTTGTTTTTTGGCTTTCTATGCTCAGAGGAGAGGCAGGGCCTGGGTGCAGGCTTGAGTTCTCTTACTGCCCTGGAAACACTTTTGCACTGAACAGAAGCACACATCAAATGAAAATTCGTGTTTGAAAGATTGGCTTGATCTAACTTCTGCCTTCTCTTTCATGACATGCAAGAAGCCAAAAACCACCACAACTGTGCCTCCTTCCAACGTTAGGGATGTTTTCATTAGAACTATGACATTGAAAGTCTCACTTCTCGTATATAAACAGCAAGCATTTCTTTCAAGAGTCACTTTGGAATTAAATACAGTCTCAGCTGTCATTTCTAGTTATTTAATCACAAACAAGTTTCCCAGGAACATAAAGCTGGAAGTGATTAAGTTAAATTAGGACCTATATTTACAAGCATCCCCTTAAGCAAACAGAATATATATATATATTCCTAAGGGTTGTTCAAATGTGCTATAGAAATAAACAAGACCTCTAATGGCTGGAGTGCACAGTATTAATCTCACTTCGAGACAAGAATCCCCTTTAGCAGCTCCAGTGTTACAGCCTGGTCAGCAGCACAACCAGAGCGCCCAGGGGAAGCTGAGCTGGTACTTTGTGTTTTCTTTCCTCTTTTGCCTTTCCCTCCAATTCCAGCTACAAACCAAACATTTTTCAATACAGCTTGAGGCACCAGAGGTGTCAGCTCCTTCCTGCATCCATCAGCCTCATAGTTTGGACACTGACTCCAGACAACCTCACTGCCTTCTCAGGAGAAGGAAGGGGAAGCAAAGCACATCAACTCTGAAATAAGAGGGGAAGGTTTCTCTCTTCCACCACAGAAACTGCAAGAGGATTGACAGGAGCAGGACCCAGGACATACAGGTCCAAATACTGAGCTCCATCATCATTAATTTGCCATTTCTCAACAAAAGTGATTTAAAAATGAACTTGCTTTCCACATTGAACTGATCTACAACACTGAGAAGACTTAAAGACAATTTGAAGACTCCAAAGCAATTGGCTACAGCAGAGGACTATCCTAGAGATAATTAGATATGAGAAGTTAAGAATATAACTTCTATTTAAAGTCTTGCCGAATAGAAAAACAAAACTCCAAGTTGTCTTTTCACTTCTATTTCTTTCCACCAAAACTATCCTCTAGTTCATGAATCATCCTTACATTATTACTGTTTTACTCAGTACAGCCAGAAAGATGTTTGTTTTCCAACCAGATGCTTGCAGTAATTTCTTTTCCAGATTTTATTATGTTCTCCATACATTGTATGTATGGCATACCTTGTGATGGGGAGGGTATAGATCCCAGCGGTTGCTCTTAGTGAACTGGGGGAAAAGAGGGTGCTCAGATGCTTTCCCTGCAAACCCACTCATCTTCCTCCTGAACAGGCCAAACTTCTTCCAGAGGTCTCACAGGCTTCTCCTTTTTACATAAGTCAAAATGCTCAAAACATTGATTTCCCTGACTTTAAGTGGCATATGGTACTGGGTACCTTGAGCATGCTGTTAGGAGAATAACTTCTCTGCTGTCAGATTGGCAAGCAGATATTTAATTCCCAACAGTTATTCAGTATGTATGATTTTTTTAATACAAAACTCAGGAATGATTTCAAAGTCTCAATCCCCAGTTTGCCTGTTGTATCCAGTAGCTGGAGGACAGATGCTTGGGAAGACTGGCAATTAGCAGCTGGAAGGTGGCCAATGTTACTCCTGTTTACAAGGGTGGGAAGGAAGACCCAGGAAACTACAAATTAGAACAGCCACAATTAGGTCACCCCAAAGCTTCTCCTCTCCAGGCTGAACAGCCCCAGCTCTCCCAGCATTGCTGCTCCAGCCCTCTGACCATCCTGGTGCCTCCTCTGGACTCTCTCCAGCAGCTCCATGTCCTTGCTGTGCTGGCCCCAGGACTGGAGGCAGCTCTGCAGGTGGGGTCTCACCTGGGGGGGGCAGAGGGGCACAACCCCCTCCCTCCCCTGCTGCCCACTTTGTACTTCCCTTTGTTAAAGGCGCTCAAATGTGAAACAGAACCCTGCCCTAACACCTGAGCACTAAAGGTCAAGCATTAGGTTCAGACTAAGGCATTTTTCAGCTCTCACTTCCATAAGAGAACATGCAGACTCACAAACAAGCTGAAAAATAAAAGTCAGTTTTACCTATGTTACTGTTCCTGCAGGTATTTTGAGCTGGTCTCCCCCAGGATTCACATCCAATATCCTGGCCTGGACATCAGGACAAGGTGTTCAGATGAGACACAGAAGCAAACACCTAAGTTTTCCTGAACTGACTACCCCCAAACGTGTTATATTATCTACTTGCTTGGCATTTGTACAAGTTTCAGGCATATGTACAGAGAAACAAGATTAACCTCAGCGGGGCAGAAACACATGTAAGATTCGTTCCTGATTACCATTCCTAATACATTCCTAAGGGGTTCCTAATAATGTACGGATGCAAAGAGCCTATTTCCCCCATCAGTGTACCCCCTGTTATCTTTATAGCTATACCATTTATCCATGGACAATACAATTTCTCTTACTGGGCTGTATTCCACACTTTTATCCACTGGAAGAGAGCTTTGCCTGTCAATATGCTGGATTAGAACATTCAGATTAAGCAAGTTTTACACACTGCAGTTGTCACTATGTCCTGTCAATCCTCAACACTGTGGGTATGTTATTTCTGTTCCTGTGTCCTTAAACACAGCGTGTGCCATCTACATTTGCTGTATTCCTACTAATGGTGTCCACCCACCCAAAATAAGCTGCTTTATTTGTAAAGGTTGGTAGCAATAATAAGATATATTTAACTGGCTGGCAGACAGTAAGACAAGTCAAGAAAGGTTTTGCTGGTCCTGCAGTACAGCTGTGCCTGCACTTTCTGCTTTATGGAGGGAGTTCAAGGGATTCAGCAACAAAAGGTGGCAACACTGCCAGTATTTAAAGGGGATGGCACGTCTTAGAGATAAACGAAGTGAAGTTAATATTCAGTCCATGGTTTGAGATAATTCATGGGCCAGCTGAGACTTACTGCTGGGCTTTGTGATGTTTTAAACAGCAAGATGACATTGATGATGCCTTTACCAAGAGCTCAGAACAGACCATGCACAAACCTCAAAGAAATTAACTGCACAGGAGAGCTGGCAAAGGTCTTATTAAACTTTTTCCCCTCCCAATGAATACAGACTCCTCTCCAAATGTAGTTCAAAATCAAAACTGACAAGGAAGGTAAGAAAAGTGACTTAGCAAATTCTACTCGGGGGTGATGAGCTGCTCCAAAAATAAGTTTATGCCCACTCCAAAGGTTGGGAACTGCATCAAATGTAAAGGTTTACTGTGTTTACTCTCAACCATTCTTTGACTTGTCTCTAAATTGTTCCTTTTTCAGGATCTATCTAATTTTGGTATAAACATTCAGCAAATGTATCATCCTTTTATAATCTGTGACTTTCCTCCCTCCTGGATGTTCTTTCAATAAATTATTTTGGCACAGTATTTTGAACAGGAAGCTATTATTCCTTTTCCTATCACAGATTTATGCCTTTCCTCCTGGTTTTATTCTTCTGTTATTCTGGGTTCATGTAACAGCTTTTCTTGGGTCAAAGCTCCCCAACTCATTCCTCATGAGTCAGAGAGAGAATCATTGAACATTTTCCCACCTCAGACACCCCTTTCTTTCACATTCTGTTGGACTACTTGAGTTGCCAGCATCTCAAGGGGATAAGGAAGGCAGGAGCTGTACAAGATCCACCTGGATGTGGATCAGACTTTTCCTTGAACAATTATATGGTTTCAAATTTACTCTGTCAATTACTCACTATCAGAACTGCAATCCACCAGTTCTCAGGGCACAGTGGGAGACCATTTTTAAAATACTTCTCTCCTAAACAGAAGTTTGGGAAGAACGTCCTTCATTTATTGATTTTCAAAATTGCAACAGCAATTCTTACACATTCCCACATAGTTCCCACAAATGTTCTGTGTGAGCCACTAGAATATCCACAGAATGTGTTCTTCCCTTACAACACTGATTTCATTACTTCTCCCAACTTAAACAGAGCAAGACCCTGTCATTGCTACTTGCCAAGTTTGTTGACTACCCTGATCTTAGAGGCTGTGAATCATTCTGGATAAATTAAGTCCCGTGTCCTCCTTCCTAAAGGAAAATCTTCAGGCTTCCTGAACTTCCATGGGCTTCACTTGCTGTACAGTAGATGGCATAGATACCTTAGAACGTAATTTAATCACCATGCAGTTAACTTCACACAAATGAAAAGATTTAGGCTTGAAATTTAAGTTGTGTCTCCCCAGACCAAAAGAGGTGGTAAAAATGCTAATTATGAACACAGGATCATGAAACAAAAGCTACAATTATATATCCAGCCACAGCTCTGGTCATTACTATTTTTTGCCAAAAGTTTATATAATTTGCACTTCTGTTGCTGCTCATCTGAGTTTCTGGCCTGAAGAAATCTTGATAGGGCAAGATGTGGTTTTAGAGACTCCATCTCACATCAATCAAAGATCAAACTCCCAAACAGAAGTTCTTCACCACTTATTTTTAGAACTATATAGCCTACCAACAGCTACAATGTCTTGTGCTATCCTACCAGTCCCCTACCTTTCCATTTCAGAAATTAATTTCCCCTTGTCTTATTATACACATCATATTTAGCTAATATTCCCTGTCTGTCAGGCCCCTGTGGCAATAGATCTTACACTGTTACCAATTCAATATAAAATATTAATACCTTACTATAGATTTAGTTGAGTCAGATGTATTTTCTGCTTCCTTTCATTTAAGGGATTGGTGGGAAAGGGTATTTTTTTTCAATACCAGCATACACAACACAGATCCTCTCAGCTTGGGCTGCCAAAACCAGAAAGGTGAGGGACTTGGAGCTTTCCCTGCCCTGCAAGGCCTTTCTTAGAGCTCTTCCTTGGAGCACAGGGAAGGGAAACAGGGGAGTACAGCACAAGCCAAGTAGAATAATTTCCTTTCCTTTCTAGTGCTGCTGAGCATTGAGGCTTCTAGCTGCTGCATTCAGAAATCTAAGATTTATCCATCCTCTTTCCCGTTTTCACCTTCTTAGACAAAATTTCAGGAGAGGAGGGGGGAAAAAAAATCCTAATTTTCCAGATTCCTCTTTGTCTGAGGTAGGAGTAGGAGCTACATTCCCTCCAGGGTAATTCTGAGCCTGCCACAGCAAAGAAAAGAGCCCCTCAGTAAGAGCAGAGGCACAAGCAAATACAGGCTAATGAAAGGAATCCATGTAGGCAAACAGATCTCGTGACACAACCTTTCTGGTTTCTATTGATTGCCTAAAACCTTAATATTGCAACATCCACCTGCAACTCCTCCTTCTGTAACACTAGAGACAGAAGTGAAACAGGCTGGCCTGAAGCACAGCATTGACAAGAAGCGGAACACAAATACCCTCAGTGACTTCCACATCTGGAACTTAGAAGTGCAAGGTACTTAAAATCCTTCTCTTTTCAGTCAAAAAAGGCTGTTCACACAGGGGAATTGCTTGTAACCAAATCAGCCAGAGTGAGCTTCTACATACAGCTGAGGTTTCACTGTAGAAGGGGAAAGGGCAAGTATTTGAAGTGAAGCCTTAGTGGCTCTTGTGTTTGTTTTCACTTCTGACCCAAAGAGCAGTCACATCTTAATAAGCCTCCAGCACGATCTAACAAGATAACAAGTGTTAGGATGCCTCGTAGCTTGTGTTGATGCATATGGGAGACAAAAATAATCAGTGCTCAGTGAGTGATTCTGTGATAAAGGAAGACAACAGAAGCAAGGAAGGTACATAAGATCTACACCCCTTGCTATCTTACTACAGCATATATATACATATATATCTATACATACACACACACACAAAGCAGAAGAAAGCCTCCCCTAGGGCAATTCAAGCCCACATAAATCTCAAAGAAAGCTGACAGACTTTTACAGGTGGACACACAATGGAGCAGGAAGGACATCCTGCCTGTAGGAGCACTTTGGGAAATACACCTACAAGGAATCATGTCCTTCATTTCCTGGGCCCTTCAGAATGCAGGGCCTGCCCAGGTGTGTGCACCTGGATTGTTTATTGATACCGCCAAAGACACTATTCCTCCTCAATGCTGTTGTTTCCATTTTTGCTTTAGAGGATTCCCATGAAACCCGAGCACAAGATTCAGGCATCGTAGCAAAGAGACATATGGAGAGAAGGAGTGTTACTTTAGAAGCTGCTTTTTTAACCAGACAAAGACACCAGCTGCTTTTAAACTGTGCACAGGTTTAAGTGCTGCAAATAAGCCTCAAGATGTAGCTCTTAAAGGGAGTGTGAGCATGTGGTCAAAGTTCATGAGAAACTACATTTGATCCTTCAGCTTGTATCATCTGCTTATTTCCGTATATGTGAGTCCCAGAACATGCACAGTATTAAAAATAATTGAAAGCGCAACACATTTGTAATTCTTCTGTATCTGGAGTCGGAGTTCCCTGAATTAGGTTTGAATCAGTCACAAGGGAAAAAATTAACCATTTGTACAATTTAGAAGAGTACTGATGTGTCGAGACCTTTTAGAAACAGAGCTGTGCAGAAGGAGAAATCTCTATATGACAGATGGAGCCATTATCCCCTAATGTGCCTCTGCGAGACACTTGGCCAACATTGCACAGGGACATAAAGAAAATGGGGAACAAGCACAAATAAATACAAAACCTGCTAGTACAGACAAACCAAGGCCGTGGACACGATTTTTCGTCACAAAAGGGATTTACTAATAGTAGATACATGCACTAATGAGTAAGAACAAAAGCTCCACGTTGCCACTGCAGTAAACAAAGAACTTTCCATAAGCTCCCCCCTAATGTCAGAAGTGGCAGTACACTAAACAGCTTTGCAGGACACACAGGGCAAGGGCAGAGGAGGCAAATAGACAAGAAGTATTCAAATAGTCCAAAAGAAAGAGTAACTGACAGGAGTGAGGTGCTCTGCTCACAGAAGGAATCCAGAAAACAGCAAGCTGCCATTTCTTCACCACAATGAAACAGGACATCTCGGAACTTGAAAGAAAGAGCCCATTACTCCTTATTAAACCAGGCAGAGATTGACTGGGGGGGGGTTGGAAGTGGATGATGTGCCAGGTCCCCTTCCAACCCAAACCATTCTATTTCTGCTTGCTAGGTGAACACAGGGGCAAAGTTCCAGTGCTGATTAAATACCAAGGTGCAGATGACTATGTTATCAGGGTGGGGGTCTTTTCAGAGTTTCATGCAGAAAGGCAGGACTTGCAGGAATATTATGGAACAGTGGCTGTCTGGGAAGACATGGCCATCTCCTGCCCCCAAAACAGTCATAGAGGGAGTGCACCCGTGTCTCAGTTTTGCCCTGGGCATGTTTTACATATTCCAAACTATGCTATTAATGAGGTAGATGAAATGAAGCAGCATCTGCTTTTATTCATGCTTTGGGACAGTTACCTTGAGTCAGACAATTAGTGATGGTAAAACCTGCAAACCACTGCTCCTGCCATCTCTCAGTCCTGCCTGTCACATCCTTTGTGCCAGCAGCGTGACAGAGATACAGGTGTCCTCTCTCTGTGAAGCGTTCCCTGCTCATCACAAACATCCATCCCTGCTCCTTGCAGAGCATCTTAATCTGACTGGAGCTGCACGCATGAATTCAGACACCTCACTACAATCCATCAGGGAACACAAAAATAACAACCCACATCTTACAGAGGGATGGGTTCAGTTCAGGAAATGAAGCCTTGTGATCTTTGCATCAGAGGGCTCCCTCAGGTGGGGATTACTTCACTGCTATCCTTCATGTTGGACTCTCAATAATTTGCCTCCACTGCTACAGATGCATCACCTCCTCACAGAATACCTGCTGCAGTGTCAGATGGTACGGGGAAAATGAAGTCACAACAAATTCACCTGCACAGCAGCTGTAAACCATAGCAGTTCAACAGCTGTGCCTGCACAGCAAGCAGGAATTTTATTTTCTAAGGACTGGAGAACAGCATTTTACCTTGAAAGGGTGCAGCTGCTCTTATTAACAGGTCAATAGTCAAGAGAGACAGGATTAGGCAAAAATTCCCTTTTGTCACCCTAAGGTAAATTCTGCGAGTATAATGATGCAGTTATGAAGCATCTTTATTACTCCAATACACAAGATCCATGACAAATTAAATACTGTAGACATCCTGAAAACTGCACAGAAATTAAACCCCATTTATAAGTCACTTTGAATCTTGTATGTTAAAACTGAAGAAAATGGAGAAAATACAATTGTTGGTGAGAGTGGGAAATTACTCCACATGAGATGGAGAACCAAGCCCCAGATGGTTCTCTAGATTCATGTGAAACTGGAGGCTGTTTTTAATTCAAGGAAGAGCTTTCAGTGGCAATGCCTGCTGAAGTAATTCCCACTCCAGGCATCCCAGTTGTACCCCTTGGCATGACACAGACCTGCCTTAGCTTGAGCAGTCACATCGTGAACAGGGTCAAGGAACTGATCCAGAAAAACAAACAGGCAAATGTCAAAACATTATCGTTGATATCAACTTTGTCAAGAGCAATCTCTGAACACCCTCCAGTTTAGGGGAAACCAGGCTGTTAACTGTGAGAGTGAAACCTACCAACACAGACAACTCAAAATCTCAGTGTTTCACATCTTCAAATACCCTCTTTCACTCAGACAAGATTGGAAGTTAAATCCAGACCACTGGGATACATCCTCTGACTTCAAAGCTCAAAGTTCAACCTTACATCTACAGGGCCCATTTGTGGCATATCAAAAGTAGATCTACACAAATTCCCCTCTTCAGCTTGCAGGAAAGCCCAGAAGCATCCAGAACCTCAGAGGGGAATAAAAGAAAACAGAAATTTTGAAATAATTCAGTTAATGAATCATAAATTCTCCCAAGCACATTGATGTAGTTTTCTTTAGGCTCTTGCTTTCCCAAAAGGATATTTGGACACAATTGTCACAATCACACAAAGTTCCCATTTATACAGAACAGAAACAGTTTGCATGAAAATTCTTCAATTTCTAATCAGAAAACGGTAACTTCAGAAAAATACTCACATTCCCAGAGGATGACTTATTAAAACATCCTTGTCACTTGCCATAGCAAAGTGTCCCTGGACACCACACTTTAAGGAACCTTAATGAATTTTCTGCTCCAGTAGCTTGTATGAACAAGTTACATTTTTCTAAATTAAAATCGAGTTTCTGGGCTTTTTTTTTCAGTTTGAATGTGCATTGTAAAGCTGTTGGGTAAACAGTGCTTTGAAAGGTTGTGACATGCTGTGTGCTCCCAGCAGAAACAAATGGACACAGACATCCAGATCATTTGCCATCTAGCCAGGAGTCAAATTGACCTTCTTGCCTTTTATATTTTAGTTTAATTCATGCTTCCCTGCAGCAAATAATCTAACATGATGTCAAGAAAAGTTGACTTCACAGAAATGTAAGCCACTGAAACACAGTCTTACTAAAAAAGCAAATAGTCAAAGAAAACTTGAAGTAAAAAAAAAAATCCAACCAACAAATAAGCTAGTTCACCGCTCCTAGATCCATCAGCAATGAATGTTTGTGATGAGCAGGGAAGCCTTCACAGGCAGGACACACCTGTGTCTCTGTCACACTGTGACACAAAGGACGTGATAGGCAGCACTGAGGGATGGCAGTGCTTGCAGACCTCTAGATGAGCCTCCAGGGTGCCCATAACTTTGCCCCTGACTCCATGGAAGTGCTTCAGAGAATCCTGATTAGACCCAAAGATCCCTCCTTGCACCCAGAGCCACCTCATATACTGAATGTTAATAAGAGACAACAAGTTTCTCTATCAAGAGTTAGAGCAGAGGTTTCTAAAATGCCTCAAACACCAAAGGTTCATTTGCCCCCCAGAACATGGCAGTGACCACCTACATGTTGGCACCACTGTCAGGAAGAAGCGGTACAGTTTTGAGGAGCTTCTCATCCTGAAAAGCTGAACTTATGAGCCCCTCACTCCCTTCCTTTGCAAAAGAAGTTTATATATTTTCTTGACCAACCCTGTTACAAGGAGCTCCCGCTTCCAAAACCCCAAAGGCACAGCTGAGAAGAGACCATACAGGCAGTTGCCAATTCCCTGCTTTGTAAAAGTTCTGTGCAGTACCACACACAAGCTGGATGCTTAGTCAAACTGAAGCTAAATTGCATATCCTAACACTGTGTTATATTGCTGTGTGCAGGCTAAAGAACTGACATTTAAAAGCAACAGATCTAAGTGACACTTTGCCAGGCATTCCCTCTATGTTCATTTTTATGGAAGCTGAACTGCATGCACTTGAAAATAACTAAGATGCCTGATCCACCATTCACAGCTGCTGCAAACAAAGGACACTAAATACACCAGGGCAAGGCAAGATGGGCCAGAAGACCCAGCACCGTTTTTCTTTACAGCTGATGTTTATGTGCATTGTGTTACAGTGATCAGACTCCTGCACTGACATTTTGGTGCCTGTAAATGCTCTGCTTGTGCAAGTGCAATGGGTGCTGTTTCAGCTGTGAAATCCACTCAGCAACTGAGAACCTTTTCAGACAGAAAACAACTTACCAGGCTGCTTTGAGTGTCTAAGGATATGGGAGGTTCACCAAATACATCAACTGAAAATGGTACCAAGAAGCCACACATCTTTCTGACTTGCCCCACAACCCAGTATCTTCAGTGATGGAACAGAATTCAATGTTTCTCCCGACCTACTTCTCATAATTCTGAAAGGGACAGATCCCAATTCTGGTAGTGTTTACAGCCTGAAGATGGAGGGCATGGCTAGAAATAGCCCTTGACATCTCCCCCAGAACACCTCAACTTTAAGTGTTTCACACCACAAGCCCCCATCCCTCCACAGAGCTGACACAGATTGGTGACACCTTGCCAATCCTCAGCTGAGAAATCACAGGACTAAAAGACAATGCACCAGCCTATTGTATGTCACTGAGACAACACTCATCTCCCTTAGCATTTATTTCCCAGCTAGGTTAGGCAGCTCCCCGCTTTGCTACAGGGCAAGGATTCCATGGAGAAGCCTGATCACATTCCTGGCACAGGGAGGAAGCAGCACAGAAGAGCTGGGTGCTGTAATTTGTGGGTGCTCTGAACAGCTGCAGGTCAAGTTTTCATTTGCTAACAACATGCAGCTGGCTTAGTGAGCCAGAAAACTGGGCTAGGAATTGATTGGATTAGTGTGTCACCTGAATACTTCAGGCTTAAATTTTCAGAGAATAGCAGGTGAGGGAATGCATGTGAAGAGAAGCAATTGAAGGTGGATTTATACTTGGTCATAGTTTTAAGACATTCTGAGTCCAGGAATTCATTCAGGCTCCTATCCTTTTGAATAGGATATTTTTCAAGAAGCATCCATGTTAAGGAAAGCTCCAGAACAAGAGCTACATAAATTCCATGTGGCTCCTTTGTGCCCAGTTATCTGTGACACAGCAGGGACTGTTTCTTCTAGTGAATCCCCAAGACTGAGCACAGGGGATGGCTGGTGCTTAACAGGTAAAGCAGCCATCCAAAATTTTCCCCCTCACTGAACTAAAGGGCAGAATTCATTTATTGCACAGGATTTGGATGATTAAATTATTTCTTGACAAGCTCACCCAAGAACTTAGCAGATATTAATTTGTCTTCTCAAAACCCCTGCAAAAGCAATTTTAACCACAGGGTTTGTACAAAAAGCCAAGGAACAGATAAATTTGGAAGGCCAGTCTGTGATAGGCAGTACTTGCAGCCACCTCAAAAAAGTAGAACTTGCATCAACTCCTACAACAAGAAATCAAATTCTGGCCCTGTCCAACTTCACATTCTACCCATATATTTCCAGTAACCTCCTGTACCTCTCCTCCTTTCTCCTACTAACACACTTGTTCTTCTGCTCCAGCCTCTTCTTGAGGCTCCTTTCCTGCCTAGCCCTAGTTTTGACCTCCCCTGCTTTACGGCACAATGCCTGATCTTCCCTGTTGCCTTTTCAGACTGGGCTGGATCCCTTCCTACCTGCACAGCAGCTCCTCATGGCAGAGCCCAGGTTTAGCAAGTCCCAGCAGCCTGCTCCCTGGCTTTGCTATAGGAACAGCCAGACACAAGCTCAATCTCAGCTGCTTCTGGCTCTGCAGCGTGTTTCCTGCCCCACCACAGCCTCTGCCCCAAGTACCCAGCTCACACCTCAGTCCCCTGCACTGCCAGCCAAGGGGGAAGAAAGTCACTCAGATGCACTGATACCCCATGGACTGTCCCAGGAACAGCTCATGTAGCTTCCTGGAACCAACAGCATGAGAATATGGCAAGAGAAATCCATCCCTTTATAAGTACAGGGTTTATCTAAAGGCGGTCTACTCCACAAATCCTCATTTTCACATTAGTCACGCAGTTGCATTGATACAGACTGAGGATTGACAAACTCCACAACACACTCCTGTCTTTGTACCAGATGGAGCTTCACAAACACCTATCAGCCACTTTGAGTCAGCAAACAACTACTGGAGCACTAAAGCCTTAGAGCACCTATAAAGCTTCCCATTGTAGTCACACTTGGGGGCTTACCTTTGCAGGCTTCAGGACACAGACCCGAGTTGATTCTCCACAATGGAAGGCAAGGCAGCTCCTAAGGGCACCCTCCCTGATGGGCACAGAGGCTGAAAACAGCAGCCAGAGCCGGGAGGGTCCACCAGCAGCCCCAGGCACTGCAAGGGGATGAGCCCAGTCTGGAGAACCCAGGCAGGAGCAAGGCTAGAGACAAGTCCAGTTGAACAAACAGCAAAGACGAAAAGTGCAGCCAAGAGGACACCACTGAACACAACCACAGCTCCCTCAGAGCTGGGACTGAGGCAGAGGGGCCAGGGCAGGGCTCAAATAGGACTCACCTGGGGGTGGGCAAAGGGGCTCCAGGTGAGGCTGGTCAGGCTATTAAAGTGTTCACACCTGTGGAAGCCCCAGGCCCTGCAGTGTCTCAGCTGCCCAGGTGGGCACTTGGGGCAGTGCTGCAAACCCCCCCCAGGTGTTCTGCATCAGGCTCCCAAGTGTCACTGCACAACAAGTAATAAATAATTACTGTCTCTGACCTGCCCAGCTGATTTCTCTTCTGAAAAGATTTATTGAACAACAGAAGTTTAAAATCTCCATGGGTGATTTTCTCTAGTTTTTGTCTTCTCTATACTAGCATTAAAAAAGACTGACTGTCCCTTGCCTCCCAAACTTGCAAAGCAGAATAGAGCAGCTCTTTTGGAGAGGGAGAAACACTTCTGGTTTTATGCAGGAGAGTCAGCAAACAGTCTGCAAGGCCTGAATTACAGTTAATGACCCATATGCTTCTCTAGCATTGGGCCAAAATCCAATATTTATTTTTTGTGAGCTTACTGAATAGATCTAGATGGAATCAGAGTGGCTGGAAATTATTTGGAATTTAAATGGCTGATGTTCCTGGGAAATTGGATCAACATTTGAAGCCATTTTTGGAGAAATACTAATTAAATTGCCAAATCTCTTCCTGGGGAAGGATATAATTTCCCTCATTTTCTCCAAATCCACTTCGAAAGTTTACACTGACCATTTTCCTCCTTTGTTAGGAAATCTGTTACCCCACAATCAACAACTACAGACTGGTGGTTTGGCTGCCACTCCTGATTAAGAACATCCTGGATTTGTTACTAAGGCACAGAAGGAATTTTGATCAATAATTCTTGGCAGATATAGAGAAAGACAAACCCCCTGAATTTATTTCTAACTTCCCTGTTCTTCTTAGTTATATCTGATCTAGTGCAGTGGAACTACCCTGCAGTAGTAATACCTTGCTTTCATACAGTATCTTTGTCTTTTAAAGCCAAGGCATTAAAAAAAAATATATATATATGTAAAGCAAAATGAAACTATTTCATCAAGGTCACAGTGTGTATCACTGGCAAGGTGAGGAAAAGGACTTCTGAGTCCCAGAGCATCACACATTTCAGAGCAGAGAGGGAACTCAGCAGTTCAAAAGGCAATCTCGCTCCCCAGGTGCTGAACTAACTTAAAGGGGAACTCCCAACACTTTCTCATGTAGATTTGTTAAATCTCCCTGACTTTACAATGCTAGATATTTTCATTTCCTTTTAACTTTGTCCACTCTATTAATATATGAGTGGTCTCAAAGACAACAAAAATGATGAAAAGTAAAGTTCCTTAGGGTTACCAAGCTTGTCAGTCCTTGGGCACAAGCACAGTGCTTAAGTAACATTTTGCCAACAAAGCAAAATGCAGAACTCCTTTTAGAGTTGCTTTTCATTACCTGGATTAATAACTCAACCTCTCTGCCACCCCTTTGGGAAATTTCCTCACATATTTCAGGCTTATTTGAAAGGCTTTGTCTGGAGCCATTTGGTAAATAAGAGTCTCCACTGGAAAAAAAAAAAAGGGGGTCCAATATGGTTTAGGAGCTATCACAAGTGAAATAATGAAATAGACTTTAAAAGGGTCCAATATAGTTTAGGAGCTACTACAAGTAACAGAATAGAATAGACTTTTTGGTAGTTTATTAGCTGGAAGTTAGGACTGAACCTATGCCATGGCTCTGGCTCTACTGGAGTAATCACCTAATCTTTCCTTTTCCTTCCCCTGTTTTGTTTTTTCTTTACCTTGACTGGTATTCAGGGCAGGGACAGTTTCTTCTTCCCTGCAGAGCACCCAGGACCTTGGCTCCATCTGGGATCCTGGGCTCACACCACCATGTTCCAACAGAACAACTTCCATATTTTCCATCCATGGAAGTTGAATGATTTATTGTGTCATAGTCTTGCAATGCTCTTCACAACATCAATTCCACTGAAGGTTCTTCTTATAAAGAGCTGTTTGGTTTTTTCCAAGCTTGCTGATTCTTGCAAAATGTTGCCAGTGCCAATAAATGACAGGTTGCTGTAAGTAGATACGACTGTTCTGTGGGGGCCTCCTGCAAGTACACCAATGAATATTGAATTTCACACCTCTGATCCCTGGCGGTGCTTCACAATGCCTGACACATATTTACAGAAGAGGCTCTTGTACACAATTAACTTGAGCTGTGCAGTATTTCCAGATAACCTGACCACTCTAAAAGGTCCCAGATTAAGGCTGGTATTGAATGCAGGGTTGGGAAGGTGCTCTCAGGACTTCATTCTGTTTGCAATTGCTTTTTCTATTAGGTTTGTAACTCCATGGCAGGTTTGGAGGACAAATATATCACACTTAAGGACAAGATGACACTTGAATACATGTCTTTACTTCATGGGCATTCCTGCATTTGTAAAGCTGGACTTTTCTCAGGTCCTCTCTTGGCAGCAGATTAAGCACCTGGTTTAGGAGAATAAACCAGAATAAACATGTTCTGCCTCTGTTTTAGTGCTGTGTGTCAGACCAGCTCAGCCCATAGTTTAGCAACTCAAGGCTGTATAAGACGAGAATTACCAGGGCTGATTTTCTTCTGCTTTTCCCAGTAGTGTACACAGCAAATACTGCTCACATCAGGGGATTTAATCCTTACGTGCACCCGTGCAGGCTGAAGTAAAATCAAGCTCCCTGTACAGGATAGGAAGATAGAATCCCAGTCCCTTGTTAATGTGGGAGCCAGCTTGGGCAAAGTGATAGTTCTCACACTGTGAAGTTCTCAGTTCTGCAAGAACAAACACTGCAGATTGAGCAGCTCGGTCTGAGTTACCCAAAAGAAACCCTAATTTGTATTAGAAACTGGCACTGCCAGGAATAAAATAAGTGGTTTAAACCCAACCTTTTGGTTCCCCCTACATGTCCAGTCCTACCCTCAACATTCTCTTTCACTCCTTAAAAATGGTAATGGAGGTGGGTAAAAAAACCCTGAGGTGTACAAGATGGGGAAAAAAAAAGAGTTAAAATAAAGCAATAAATAAATGAATAAAAATAAGAAGCCAAAAGTGGGAAGAGAGATGTATAGTGTCAGTGTGAAGAACTGCCAGGAACTATAGGAATGAGAGATAGTCAGTAGCTGAGGACACAGGCAGGAAGGAATAACAAAATACTTATTTTTAGTCACGTCTGCTCATTGCTTATGTAAGTGATCTTATACCAAACAAGAAAGGTGCTTTGAAGTGGAATTCCACATAAAAGAGATTGTAAAGATCGGCAGAATAATGGCATACCTAGTTACTGCTTCCCTTTTTGTCTTTCCTAATTGGTGCAGTGCACAGGGCTGGAGCTAATTTGGGTTACAGCAGTACCTGCATTGATCTGCAGCATCAGTTTTTTACATTTTGTGTAACTTGGCAGGAGAAATGAAAATTCTGCCAGACCTGTGTGTCTTGCTTTCTCTGACTTTGGAAAGCAGTGCAAAACCAATAGTGAAACCAGGGGAGCAGCTGGGACCAAGCTCAAGGTTCAAGATATTCAGGATAATACAACATCCCAGAAACGGGGAAAGTGATGAATTCCTAAAGACAGTCAATAATGGGGTGCCACAGTTTTGAGATGAGTTTATCCCTAATTTGTACCAATACAGGCAGGTTTTTCTTACACTCCGAGTCTGAGGACCTACAGTTAAAACGTGAATGAAAACAGAGAAGGTTCTCATTCTTCACTGAAATTTATCTGTGCTTCTTTCTTAGGAAAAATCCTGTGAGTTTTCTATGTTGGTACATAATCACCCATTAATTTCAGTGTATAACTGGAGATCTGAAAAGGACAAAAACGCCTGGACTGTTTTTTGGACTTTGTCCCAGGGAGACCTCTACTTGTGAATGCACTGAACATTTTGCAACCCAGACATCCCAGTATGAGACAGTCCCATAAACACAATGGGAAAATCATTAGGAGCTGCTGGAAGTTCTAGAAATTGAAAAAGCAAGGGGGGAAAGTGCACTTTGGCAACGTAGAAGATGATCTTTAACATTTTGTATAATCATATCTAAGTTCTTTTTAAAACAGACACTCATGCACACACACAGATACTTCCCACCTATGTGAAAACTCCACAGGAATCTTTTTGTGTAATTATGCCTGATTTATTTTTTTTTAACATTTATTCAATGATGTTTAATACCTTGTGCAACACAATAGAGGAATATTAGGCAAGAAATGACTCTAGTAGATCCAGTGGCAGCTGTTATACTGTCATTGACCTCAGCATCTCTCAACTGGATATGCACACAAAGGGAAGGATCCTTTTGTACAGTCTATATATATTAACTACTTTTTATATTTTTTAAATTCAGAGGGAGGGAATCAGAACTCTGCAAGGCCTGTGTGTCTTGTTTTCTGTAATTTTGGAAAACACCACAAGAGCAACAGTGAAGCCAGGGGGCACCTGGGACCAAGCTGAACATTTGAGACATTCGGGATAATACAGCATCCCAGAAATGGGGGCTCGTGGGGCATTCCTAAATCCCTTGTCCATGTTGAGATCAGGTACTGGCAGAAGTGTCCCAGTGACCAACCAGAAAGCAGCACATGGGCACAGCTTTGACCTCAGCTGTTCCCTTTGACCTCCAGTAAATTCCTTCCCTGGACCACAGACCCTCTGTTTTTCAATAAGAGTTAAAACTCTTCTCTGAGGGAAGTTGGTTAAAGCTTGAACACTTCAAAGACAAGCCTCTCTCTGAAATGGTAGGGATTATTTCAAAAGCCTTCAGTTTGGGAGTTAGTCATTTAACAACAGGTATGTTGGGATAACACCAATTATTTATAATATCTCCTCTTCTCAAGATAAGAGTTAGAGAAATTCCACAGATTTCTTAGTCTTTGCTTTTGTACTGCTAATCTCCCTAAGAAGCAACAGTTTCTAGTAAAATAAAACCTAGAATATAATACAGAGATAAAGTCCAACACCACAAGGGAACAAACTCAATGGAAGGATGAGGGAGAAATCACTGAAGTGGTTTATATGGAGATCATACATTAACCTACCTCAGATTTTCTGCCTTTTTATGGAGCTCTCTGGGCAAGGAACAGCTTCATATTTTTTCAGAGAGAAGATTTTCCTGATTATTAATTCTCTTACCTTGCTCATATGGCTCTTTTCTCCTTCAAGGTAGGATCATTATTATTGTTCTTCAAGCACTAATAACATTCTTGGCCTGAGATGACACACACTGTCCTATGGAACTAGGAATTTGAATAGGTAGATTGCATAACTCATGTGCAAAGTGCAACAAAATACCTGCCCTGGGGCATGCCAGAATAAAGAGGTAAAGTGACCTTAGCCAGTGTCAACACCAGAATTAAATTTATGGCATTGCAAGCATTGTATGTCAAAAAGTATACAAAATGCTGCCTTTCTTTTTTGGTCTTGAAACCAGTAACCCTGTATAAAAACACAAGATTAAAGGTGGAGATTCAAGCATGTTTAAAGAAATGTAATACTCAATATCAGCCAGGCTGCTGCATAATTCACGATCGCTGATTTTCATAAGATGACCCTCGGATCAAGCTTCTAACTTCTGCATGAAGTTCTAGCCTGCCAATTACAATTCAGGAACACAGAAAGGAACTGAGGCAAAAGAGGCAAAACAAGGCATGTGAATCAAGGATGTGCTTCCTGCTATCCCAGCAGAGCAGTGTCTTTAGCAAGTCAGCACAGAGCTGAGATTAGAAACACCTCTAGTGGAAGCCACACAATGCTCTCCTGTGAGCGTGGATTGCAGCACAGCAGGTTTCCTTCTCTGCCTCTGCTGCTCAGGAAACGTGGAGGGGGGGTTTGTGCAGGAATTGCTGGGTACAAGCAGAGTGAAGCTTTGCACAGCCAGCACACCCAGGAGAGGGGAAAAATCACCCAGCTGTCTTACCAAGGTTTCCTCTGCAAACAGAGCCCACTCAAACAGAGAACAGCCAATCTAAAATCAGAAATAAGGCTCTCAGACCTTACTGGTGACTAGAAGGAGACTGGTAGTGACGAGTGGATGTCCACACCTGCTCACACACCTGAGGGAACAGCTCGCCTGGCTGACACTTCACCTAAGGGGTGTTTGGTGATTACATTTTCCTGTGTGAAACAGGGAATGGGACTTTCCACTTCGATGCTCAGCCTGTTCTTTCCTCTGCCTTTGCCTTCCCTAAACCCCTCTGTTGGGTCCTCAGTTTTGATTTCGTCCTGTACGTGTTTGGTAGGTTTTATGGAATGTACCATGTCTTATCACGTGTCCTATCTCAAAGCAAGCACATTCATTTCAAATTAGGCATGATTTAAATAAAAACCCACCCCAGCAGCTTTGCTCCAAAGTAATCAGGAGAAGGAAAACCAGCTGACAGAATGGAAACCGCAGTATGTTCCCTGAAATGAGTAGATGGGGAACAGATGTCACTGCTGAAAGCGAGAGGTTAACCTGACATAAATAACCAAAGGAAAGCAGTGGGGAGTCCAATCAAGGCTGAATCAATGCTCTGATCTTACACAGCCTGACAAATCTTTCTTGCTATTTATGGCTTCATTTCTCCTTGGCTCTCTGGGATTGCAGGTGGCAATTATGGGAGAAATTGTTGGAGCTTCCCCCCCACCTTTTTGTCACTGTCCTGCTGGTGAAACCTGTCAGAGGTTGACACTGCACAAGGAAATGTAAGTAATCAGCTGGGATTGGAACATAATGACAACAGCTGCACTACTCAGGTTTTGCATTGCTTTGACGTGTGTACTCCCTATTAACTCCTATAAAGGGCAAGAGACATTTATACCCATTTTAGAGAAACTTTTCATCCTGAAACTTTATTCCTGCCACTTAATAAATCACTTCCTTGTGCCATAAGACAAAAGCTGTGATTTCAATACCATATAAAAATAAGTAAACTGAACACAGCCAAAGCTTTTTTCCTATCTGTAGGTAAGTACTTGTGCTGTAAAATCCCATATACATATTCACAATAGAAACCAGAGCTAAAAAAAAAAATCATTTTACAAGACCATCTAATCCATCTTTCCACTAAGGGGGGCAGACAAGGCCTTGCCTGAGACGACAAATCAGAAAAGCAAAGCACAAAAGACAAGTTTTACCAAGAGCTAAAGAGCCTTTTGACATAGATGCTGTTGTGGAGTTTTTTTGCCATAAAGAGCCAGAGAACAAGCTTTTTCCTCAACCCTGTTTGGGGGCACTGAATTCAAACAGCATCCTCAAGGCACCTTTTTCCTCTCTTCCTAGCAGGCATCTACATGTTGTTTTCCAGCCCAGTATCTCTGCCCCACAGGTAAAACTGCTGGGACTCATTCACGATTTCCAAGTGTGCCAATGCTTTTCCCAAGAACAAAGACATGGGCTGTGCACAGACTTTTCAGGAAGAAGTACCCTGACAGGGGTGTCACTCCATCATCCCTTGCTGGAAAAATACCTTTACAGAATGGGAAACCTATAACTAATCTCTAATAACTCAAAGACTTCCCCTGAATATGTCTGCATCCTTAGCAGGGATACATCTTTTAAAGGGTAACCACTTGTGAGCACTCCAGTGAACAGCAATGAGCAGCAAAAGTAAAAACTGTAAGGCAACAAACTGAACATGTTTTCAGGTGTCAGAATTGTTTTAACTTTCGGTTTTAAAGACACACAGGTAAGTACAAGCCTTCAAAGATGTGTGGGAGCCTGGAAGAGAGAGACAAAGTGAGTATGTGCATGTCTGTGCATGCTCACATGGGGGCAGGATGGAGAGCAGGAAAGCTCTCAGGTGTCTAGAGCAGAAACAGAAGCTAAATTTGGTGTGCAGGACCTCAATAATGCTCCTGTTCTTTGTCTATCCCCATAGCTTTTAGACCTGTAAATGATCACAGCAAAAAGCATTTTCTGTCTCCTCTTCCCAACCACTGACCTGGAGCATCCTCCCCCTTAATTCTGCCTGTCTAAAAATACCACTGGGTAGCTGGAAAGCATAAATTAATGCATTCAAATAGCATCAAAGAGCAAGACACAGGAGAGAAGGATATCCTGTGTGTTCTAGTTAGAGGCAGCTGCTGTTCTGATGGCTGGGCTGGCACTGGCATCAACAGCCACTGTGGGTGGGTCAGTGAAAGGCAGCTCTTACCAGGCGAAGGACACAAGGCTCAAAAAGGCAGGTCACACCAGCAGAGGAAATAAGAGCAAACTTTTTTCTGGGAGCCAGAAGCCACAGAAAGAATCTTTGGTCTCTCTTTCTATGATAAATGCAGCCTGTGCCATTACAGAGCTTTAACCTGCAGTATCACTCCGCACAGTGGAGTCAGCACTGGGGATGCTATTCCAAGTTCAGTAAAAACTGACTGATTACACACTACTGCTCCATGCTTTTCCCCCCTCCCACTTAGGCAGTGTGAATGGAAACACAAGGCTGCCAGGTTCTGGATGTCAAGGCTCTAAAATACTGACATTTTTGATCATAATTTCTGCCCTTCACTCACCATATTTATTGTCAGTGAGCTCCACATCATTACTTTCACTCATCCCATCTCCCTCACTGAACCCCACCACCAACACAACAGACACTGTCCAATATTTTAAATAGATATTTCTGTAGAGTGCACAAGCACTGACTATTTCAATAACATGCTCCTTCCTCTTCCCTGTCTCTGAATAAACTCTAGTTACTGGCTGTCTCCATGTGCACGCTTCAGTTGTGTAATTCTTGGACAAAACTGCAAACATATAGGAAGAAACTGTGCAAGGTTTGCCTCATGGAATTCCCATGAGGCATCTCTCTTTCCCAGATTTCCTTTGAAGTAACCTTCCATTAAATACCTTTTTGTTCTACTACTTTCAGGAATTCCCCATCCATTTACCTTCTGATTCTCCTTATGCAACACACTTTGGGGTTTTTTCTGAGGGAAAAAAAAAAGGAACTAAAAGCCTTGGAAGAAGCTACTTTTTAATACCATTTATACCCCTTCTACACATGCTAATTTGAAAAACAAGCCTAAATCAAATTAGCCTGAGGGAAAAATCAAAGGAACACTTTAAATTCCTCTGATTTGAATGGTCAAACTAACTGTGGGATGCTGCTGGAGTATGGAAAAAGGAAAGATCTAATTGCAGTGTGAGGCCAGTGAGGCAGGTCAGTGTATCAGGGAAACAGAGAAAGACCAAGATAAAAAGTGAGTAAAATGAGTGGAAAGGGAAGTGGGGAGCGATGGATGGATGGCCAAGATGACTGGAATGGTATCAGGGAGAAAATCTCAAAGTTCAGAGACATATTTTAGCACTTTGGGGCTTGCTGAAACCTAAACATCCAAACTCACTGAGTTAAGTATTTGAATAGAAGACATGTGCCCTGTGTAATTGCAAGTGACACATGGGGAAAACATGACCTCCAAAGTAATAACTCTTGTAAACCATTTAATCTTTGTTTTATTAAAGGCAAAAAGAGAAAGAAGTAAAATGATTTCCAGAGAAGGAGCTCTGGTGTAGGTGGCATTTAAACACCATGAGCCTCACGGATGAGTGATGTGTATATTCCAGAACTGTTGCTGAATAGTACAAAGGCTATTTCACACTTCCCTGACCTTTTTGCTGAGGGAGCTGCTAGTTTACTACTCAATAATGAGGTTTTTTTAGTGCTTAGAAATTCAGATTGAATTGGGAAAGCCACAGGAGCCTGATGCAAGATGTTTTTACTAAAGGAGTTATCCTCGCATTTATAAGCAAAAGATCAATATTAAATTAGCTTTTGCACTGAAAGAATGGGGCTGTTTCCTTGCAGCAGGCTATCACTTCATGTCACATACATCAGTATCTTACCATCAGAAAGACACTATAAAAGTGGCGTGGGAAGAGAAAAAAACAAAACAAACCAAATAATCCGTGGTTGTTTTATCTTTCCAGCAAATGAGTGAAAGAAAGGGGCTTTATCAAGAAATAAACTACAGTCAGAAGGGAAGAGTGACTTAATTTCTGCCTCTGCGACTTCAGCCTAAACACAGACTGACAAAACCACCTGGAAGTATGAAATGATGCCCGTGGATCCCCACTGGACCTGCTGGCAACAGAAGATGCCAGCAGATGCCCCTGGTGCTTTTGCTGACAGCCTCAGGTGGGACTGATCTCTTCTCTCTGCAATGCTGTGTTGTGTCTGCACACACATTATCTGATTTTCCTGTTGCCTCTGTTGTACACTGGGCTCAAAAAGATGCTGTAATAAAGATATCAGTGGAAATAACATCCATTACTGCATGATTTTGAGGTAATTTGCTGTAGGGAATTTACAATTAACCTACCATGTTTCTCATCTGTAGAAAAGGAATTACAGTTTCGTAATTCTTGTAGGTTTTGTGAAGACTTAGTTCTGTGGGGATTGGAATGTACTCAGGTATTACGAGACGATCCATACAAGTTTCAAAACAGGCTTCCTTTCATACATTTCCAATTCTTGCTGTGCAGAAAAGGGATGTTTGTTTCGCCCATTTCTGGAGAAAATGTACCTTTTAAATACATTTTTAGGTGAGGAAGATGATTCTTCCCCTCTGCTCTGTTCTTGTGAGGCCCCACCTGGAACACTGTGCACAGTATCAGCACAAGCTTTGGCTAAGGAAGTCTGAGCCTGCCCAAACCACCCTGGAAACTTGTTCAGAACATCGTGCTGAAGCCAACTGGCGGAGGAACACCAGGGAATAACATCCCCTGAAACACCATCACATCAGAGACACAGGCAGCCAGATCATAGGTGGTCACCACAAAAAACGTTTGCAATTGTGTTTTAATTTAAATCTCTGTTAGACTCTCCTGAATATTTTATGAAGCTGAAAAGTTTTAATTATGTCTGAAAGCAACATTCACTTTCTGACTTTCTCTCTAATAGCTCCTATTACAGTGGACTTCTGAAACATGAGAGCTCCTGGCAGCTTAAATTACCTGCTGGGTTTGTAAAACCATCAGTTCAAGCAGTTAGAAATTGCTACAGAAAGTTCTAGGATGTGCATCTGAAGGTTATGTTTACTAGGGAATTTGGCTTGGTGAGTGGAGTGAAACCAGAGCTTAATTCTCATGAAATCCAACCATCTTGGGTGACACTGCGTGATGAGATAGTGACTATGAGCCGGTTTGGAATCTAATTTTAAGGCTGACACAGGAATGAGAAATTAGTGCCCAAAGCCTACTCATCATTATCAATGCCCATAAACCTGCAAGGTCTGGGCCAAGATCCACACACAGAGCGTGCATTGGCTCCTCTGATACATGGAATCATCATCTGAGGAACTGGTCCTGAGTACCTCAAGGATAATCTCCCTGTTGGTGACAAAGTGCAGATCACCTCATCCAGAGAGACCTTAATGACATTCCTCAGGGGAGAAGTTATGGAATACACATGAACTGAGCTCTCTGTACCTCTTGGTGCAGGACTTGGCAGCGTGGTGCAGATACAGCTTTGCTGGTACCTGTGACAGGGCAAGGATGTGAGGAAGATATTTTGTATTGTGAGGGTGGTGAGACCCTGGCACAGATTTCCCAAGGAGGTTGTGGATGCCCCAACCCTGGAAGTGTTCAAGGCCAGCTTGGATAAAGCCTTGATCAAGCTGGGATAGTGGGAGGTGTCCCTGCCCATGGCAGGGGTGGGATTGGATGCGCTTTGAGGTCCCTTCCAACCCCTGAGCATTCTGATCCTGTGCAGACCCAAAGAGGGCAGAGGAGTCCCTGCACAGGTGGGGCAGTGCAGGACCTCAGCCCTGGGTGATGGATCTCCTGGTCTGCAGGCACTCTGGCCATGCTCAGGCTGTGCCACATCTCTGTTAAAAAGCCCAGAACAAAGGGAAGATCTTGCTGGCCCCACCTGGGGAACTGTGGCTGGGATTGGTGTCTGAAGGATATGTCAGCTCTTTGAGACAAGGCTAATTAGTCTAAGTAGGGTATCATGTTAATTAAGCTCTGCCGATCATGAACCTGAACTTGCACCTCCTGCCAGCATGGGACCTGAGCACACATCCTAATTCAGGGCTTTGCAAAGTGATTAAATGAACTAATTTAAAACTCTTTCCTATCTCTGCACCTGGCATAATCTAATCTATCTGCACTGCTAAAACCTGGAGCTCTCACATTGCTGACCGACAACATTATTCCAGACTTTTTGCCTGCCTACGTTGGATTGCAGCTCCCCAGTAACCAACTAAAAAAACCCCAGAAGACCTTTCATTTCTGGAGAAGCAATCTCAGGTCAAAGTTGTTCACATAAAAACGCTACTGAATTATCCAGAATTACTGAATTAACCCAGAAAATCTTGCCTGGCAAAGGAAGTAATCCTAATTGAAAGTTTAAGTTGCAAATCCTGTGCTTGCTTTCCTGCCACATGAAACCTTTATTAGCTTCAAAATATTGCTGTCAATGAAAACCTTCACAAATAGCATTATTAAAATAATATTCACTCAGTGCTGAGAAATTCCTTCCAAGAGAATCTTGATAGGAAGTGGACAGGAGAAAGAAGCTCAGTGATGATCCCTGATTCTGCCTCTTTAATGGCATATATAGATTTTCATATATGATTAAGCCCCTGCTCAGTCTGCTCCCCCCATTTCAAGACACCTACAGAAAATATGTATATGCAAGACACTGATAAAAGTTATTACTCCTACAAAGGAGGCTCAGGGACAAAGCTACATGCAGAGATCAGACAGATCAGCGCTGTGGATCTGAGCTTTTTAATTCTAAGGGAAAGAAATGACCCAGGCAAACAATGATTCATTTAAAAGCCAGTGAAATCCAGAACTGATGCCTTTACACCTCATGCTTCAACTTTGAAGCCTGTTTATATGCAAAGCTTTGGAACCAAAGTTGCAAGAGAATGAACTTTAATGCAATTTTGATTAGCGGGAAGCACTGCCTGTCAACCTGAATAATACTAAAAATCATTTTCACATTACAAATGTTGTGAAAGACACAGAGGTGGACAAGCAGAAACTAAGAATGCTAAAATGACAAAGATGTGTCAGAAATGAGTGGAGAAAAAGAAAGAGCGAGCAGGTTGGTGAAGCCAAGGCCAGAGTCAGCCATTCACCTCGTGCACTTTGGTGCAGCTCCAGTGCCAGACTGGGAGGCACTGGTTCATAACCAGCCAGGAGATGCAGCTCTGTGTTTATATCTCTGCTTTTCCCAGCCATCAGTATTAAAACAGAAAATAAAACCCTGTGAGCGAAATGCACGATTTCCCATTGTAAAGGTCAACATTTGAGCTGGGTGTCAATGTGTGGAAATGCTCAGTCCAGTAAACAGTGTCATTTTCCCTCTTCCACACTATGACAGCAGAGAGGTTTGCTGTGTAAAATGACAACATGTTGTGGACTGAGGTTACTCTCATAAATTTAAGAAAGAAAAACTGTTTACAAATATACATATGATGGAATTTTAATGCCTTTACTGGAATTAATCTTTTATCCTAATAATGTCACAGAGTGACTGACAGTCAGTCATGGAGGCATCCAAATGAGCTGTGGTAAACACACTTGCAAGTTGGGAGCCTCTCCAAGATCTACAGGAGCCCGGAATAATGGATTATACCATTTTTCTAGTGGAATTTTCAGCAAGAATAATAAAGAAATCCAACTTTGGTTTTTATTCCATAGGCAAAAAAAGAAACACTTGCATGCATTAAGAACAAATTATCTGTAAATTCCTTCATCTCAAAATAATTATGATCTTGGAATCTGGCAACACTGGAAAGGTATTCCAGTAAAGGCAAGCCTGGAATCCGGCAGCAATGGGGAGACAGGAAATTTTGTACAGAAAGTATGAAAAAAACTCTAATCACATCGCCAGGTTCATTTCAGAGACCTTCTGAACCACACGTGGAGAATCAGTGATCTTTAGCTCTGTCTGGTACAGAATTCCCTCTAAGTTTCCACTTTAAAGTTCTAAACACCAACTAAGTAGGTAGATGTGACCAGAACAGGAATCTATAGGAAAAATACCTGACTACTGATAACCCTGAAATAACTGGTTTGGAACAAATGAAAATGCAATTATAGAGAGGGGAAGGAAACCCAAGTTGTATCAGTCACGTGTAGGCTGGATGCAGCAGCTGAGGCCATGAAACTTCATGTTTCTTTCCCAAACCATCATGCGTGAGGACCTGTGAATTAGCATTCCTTTCCCTCCTAGCATTCCAGAGCTTTTTAGAAATGCTGCTGCTGCAGGGCTGTGACCAAAGCAAGATTAATTTCTTTCTGAACATTTTGATGCCCTTAATTACCAGGATGCTGGGATTCAAAAACACTATTGAGCTTTACAAAACAGCTGTAACATGAAAAAAAAAATTAATGGTTTGATTTCTATATAAGAAAAAAAATAAGCACAGATAATTAAGGTAAAAATACATCTGCTCAGGTGCCCAGAGCACATCTGTGAGCTGAAAAATTCCCCATATTGTGATCCACTCCCAATGGCTCAAGTAAATAATGGACCATGACAGTTCGTGGGTGCATCAAAACCCTTTGAGTCATAGTTTCATTGTCACGAGTTTGACACGTTACACAGGGGAAGGACACCCAAAAGCTGAGAAAGAGCCTTTATCATCACTACAAAGTGCAGAAAAGAAGCCATTCTGTGGGCAAGTCCCTTATCAAAAACCTGAGAGCCAAGACCTTGGCCAACGCCAGAACATCAAAGGGAGGAAGGCTTTTTAAAAAGCCACAGAAAATCTGTGTAAAGCAAAGCTAAAGGGGGTAGGGCAGCAGACAGGCTCAGGTGTGAAGTTTGGAGGTATTCAGTGGGATACAGGTGCTTGTGGGACACTTAGTCACTCCCACCTAAGCACTATGGGATTCCACAGGGACCTCTGTAACTCTTCCACTGCCCTTTAGTCATGCCCTACTTTACTTTTTCTTTCCACTTCCAGAAACCTTAATATTTTGCATAGCAACCTCAAACCTAGATCCAGACACAATTCTCCTGTGATATGAAGGAGCTCTGAACAAAGGATGAAATCACAGCATTGGTGACGTCAGTGGAACTATTTGAATTTCATTTCAGGCAGGATTCTGTGGCAATCTCTGGGGTCTTGGCAAACTCTCCACATGAACAGCTAATTAATGGAATACACCTCCGTGAGCAACACAGAAATTAAATGCAGATGCTAAAAGAAGTTCTGCTAGACCCAGAGGAATAAAAACATTTTCATTAAATAACCTCTTCACTGGAAACCAAAGGTAAATATAATGATGTGTATGGGTCTTCTGTATTAATTTTCCAGTTATTCAGATGGCTCTGCTTTAACTCCAAATATATTGAGTTCAAATGTTCAGGCATTTTCCAGCTTTTATTCCACCGTCACAATGTTTTCAGTTCTAATAACTTAAATTCACAGTGTTTTGTCTGGACTTGCAAATAATCTAATTAGGGAAACACAAACAATCCCAGTGATTTATATAACTTAGCAAACACCATCATAGCCCAAGTTCAACCACTCACAGTGAATTTACTCACAAGACATTCCCACGGAAAACTTGTTTTGAAGTAACACACCAATCATTTCAGACGTCCAACCTCAGCACTTCATCATCAGCTCGTAACAGGAGCAGACACAATTAGACTAATCGTCCCTCAGAAATTATTCACTCAGCTCTGCACTTGCTAACCTAATGCCAAGTGCTGTTTAGGTGTGAAAGGAGATGGAAATTGCACTTGGTGGGCTGAGTCACTTCAGACATTGCCCGGTTTGTTGTGATATCTGACAGCTTCCCATCAGAACTTTAAATTGAGCTGAATCCCCACTGGCAGCCCCTGATGCCTGGGGATGACACACCACCAGAAACTGCAGCCCAGACACATTATAGCTAAATAAAATGGGCATTAGTCTGCAACTTAAAGGATAAATTGGCTTCAGAGGATATTCTCTCTCCTTCCTGCCAGTGATAAATAGCTACTTTTCTTATTTTCCAGCAACTTGGTACTACTTTTTGAGATCTGATTTGAATTAAGCACTACCTCCCAGGGGATGAGGAGCAAAGCTGTCTTCCCTAGGAAGACAGTTGTCAGAGATCAAGTAACAAGCCCTGCAGGTGCTCAAAAAAGTAGAGAAGACAACAGATCAGCTGGAAAATATTGGTCCTAAATAAACTGAGTTGGCTATTTATTTTATTTATGCATATAAATGAACTCTCATGCATATGGGAGTGAAAACAGTAGTCACATCCCTCTGCAACATGACCTTTTACAGAGCCTTCTACAAACTGGGCTCTGTGAGTTTTGTTCCCAATCACAGGCCTTCTTCACTTTGTTCTCATCATTAGAGACAGATCAAACTCCAAAGTTTTCATGGAACACGCAAAAAAAAAACCAACCCTGAGGCTTTATGAAACACCCAAGACTACCTGGAACATCTCACATTTCCTGTGGCTGAAACAGGGAGTGGTGGGCAGATAAGAGAATCCACCTCCAAGTTCGAAACAACCCCCCCTTTCCTGTGACCTGGGACAAAAGAAAACTTGAAATGTCCTAGTGAACTTTGGTTTATCAGCTTAATGGCTATCTCACCACCTAGAGAGTAATCCTGTCTCACCCACTGCTCAGAAGGTTAACAACAGATAGAAACCAGGGTTTGCTAAATAGAAAATATTCTTTATAAAAATTTGCTCTGTTAGTTATCTCCCCCAAACAGAGAGTGGAGGGAGCCTGGAGGGGGCTGATAAAAGGACTGGGCAAGTGAAATGAATGGGAAGGTGCTCTGCCCAGCCTTTAAAACTTGTCACTCAGGCTAAGCAATTCACTGTGCAGATAAACTGTTTCTGTGGAGGCCATTGAAAGGGGGGATGCTTGAAAACTCTTATTTTTCAGGAAGGGTACAGAGGAGAATTGAGGCACATTTGAGGAGGATGCAGAATGAATACAAATTGCGTTGCCAAAATCAAGATACTGTTTGTATCCTCACTACTCCCCTTTTTAGCATAGACCTCATCTCTTAAACAAGTCATTTTTAATCACTTCATATCAAACTGAAATGCTCATTTCCTGAAAATATTATGCATTTTTAGTGGCACAAGAAAGGGTTTTTTATAATTTAAAGTGTAACTTTCATAAGGGATACACATTCCATATTCTAAAGAACTTGCAAGAGTTTCACAGCTGTGCTGTGATATAATTTTCTTCACATAAATGAACTAAAGGTGAATATTGAAAACCCCTGCTGCAGAGGATCACATTGTGCCCTTTGCTGGGCTCACCCACTGTATCCAAAGCACTCAGTAGAATTTATCTTGCTGGCTGTCCATAACATATGAAACCTGAACACTTCCCTTCAATAATTGCGAAGTGCCATTGCCAAGTCATCATTGTGTTTTATCACAGGAGTAACCAGACCATCAGCAGGGTAAGAATAGCAAAGCTGAAGAACACTAGAAAAGGCTCTGACCCAAGATCTCAGCAGGAACCCCTTGGAGTAAGTAACATTTACAGCCTCTCTTTTAAATGCAGCCTTCCAGCAGACCTTGAAAGACATTTTCACTGTTCCTCTGAAGCCACCTCAGGTTGCCTTCAGAATAAGGGATTGTGCACATCCAGATGTATTACATTTGATAATTTCCTTCACCATTCTGAGCACCCAACCGCCTGTTCTCAATCTGCAGAGCTCACCACCTTCATTCAGCCCCCGCTGTTCACAGATATCCGAACTGCAGCCTTGCTGCAGTCCTGTGAAATCAATGACCAGACGCTGAATTTTGGAGAGTGGGTTTAGCCAGCCTTGAAATAATGTGCTAATACCCACTGGGAAGAGATTCCTGAGGCAGAGGTGACTTTCATCTTGAGAAAACCTCAGATGATGTGGGACTTCACTTACTGTAGATAATGAGGTTATACAGAAGCATAAGAATATGCAAGAGTGAAGACTTGAGCAGAAAGCAAATGTTCTTTACTAGGTGAGAATTTGAGAGAAAATGGAGTGGCACATGATTAAAGAGCTATGCTTCGCCTGACTGTGCAGGTAAAGCTCCACCCTTACCTGACTTTGGATGTGCTCTTTGGGCAATACCCCTCTCTCCACCCTTTCCTTCAGCAGGCTGGTGAGCATCACATTTGTTGTCAGTCCTGCTTTCTGGTTTACATGGATGAACTCCTTCACCCATTCTTATAGTTCCTGTCTGCTTTGCACAGAGGAAGAAGTATGATCTAAGAATCTGAAATGAATGTTATGCTATTTCCTCTACGTTTCCTTTTTGTTCTAAAACCTCCAACTTTTCACAAGAAAAAAATATTTCTTCTTTTTCCTGTGGAAAGCAAAAATTCTGAATTTAGCAGAACGGTGTCTAATACCATAGCACCTTTTATATCCAATAAAAATAACACATTTTAGATGCTGAGAAGCAAATCTACATACAGTGAGAGACACAAATGGAGCTTAGTATTTGTATTTCAGCAGTCCTACCACAAATGTATAGAGGCACCTCCCGGTCTATGCTCACAATCTCTCTGTGAGGAAAATCAACATCAATTCCTGTTTCACAATTAGGGATCCAAGACCCAGAGGAGTAGAAAGGTGTTCACATGATGTAATTTGGTCTGGTTACTGTTCCTGAATGCTCAGCACAGAGAGACAGCCTTTTCTCCACAAGGAAAAACAAACACATTAGGATCCTGCTCTGTGTTACCACTGGAGAAACTCCTGTCTCCATGATTATACAAGAAAATTTAGGCTTCCTGAAATTAGCACTTAAGCCGGGGGCATAAACAAGGTGTGGAGAATGTAAAAATGCCAAAATCACCATCCCAAAGATGAGAAGAGATGAAACCAAGATTACTTTGTGTGTTTTCTGCACGCCTGGCTTGGCTTGCTGGCTCTTTCTCCAGTGCTGTGTGT
Organism: Sclerurus mexicanus; assembly: GCA_013396755.1. Lineage (NCBI taxonomy): Eukaryota > Metazoa > Chordata > Aves > Passeriformes > Furnariidae > Sclerurus > Sclerurus mexicanus. The sequence goes on along the minus strand of VWZF01003479.1, from coordinate 352,252 downwards.
CCCCAGAGCTTAATGAGGCCTTGCTCATGTGCTATAACACTACAAATAATAAACAGTGGACCTACCAAAGCATAAAATTATAATTTTAGAGATGCTCCAGCAATCCCAGATGGATTAGCCCTAAACCCAGGAAGATTTTCAAATGGTGAGACTTCTGAAAAACCAAACGTCTCTCCTTTCTAACTTTGTAAAACTTCTTGCGGTTCTTGTGCTTCTGTTCCCACAGAATGATGCAGAAGCAGGGCATCCTAACCCTCTGGGAATACTCTGGATGGGTGGCAGATGGTGGGCACTGACAGTGGAGGTGTTGAAACAATTCTTTTACAAGCCCTACACAGAAACATTGTGCCTTATAGATTTGCAAAGTCACATAAGAACAGCCATCCACTCTCAGGCAATTATACCAATCAGTCTATTATTTTGTGCATGTTTTCCAGTGATTAATTTACATCTGTTTGTAAGAAACTAAGAAATTAAAAAAAAAGGCTCTGCAGTTAGTTTTTCATGAAAATCTGTTCACAGGCAGAACCTGCAGAGAGCCTTCTAATCTCAGGATCAACTTCAGTCTTTCAATTATTTCACTGCTAAACAGGAAATTAATTTCCAGTAATTTTATCTTGCACAAAGTGTGGTTGGATCAGGTTTTTCTTAATTTAAAATAACACATTTTTTCCTCTGGGCAGTGTGGCATTGGTAGAACTTTGGGCTCTTGTTTCTTTTCCTGGCATGAATCTATTAAGGAATTTTCATGTGAGCATGCGTTGAGTACCTTACAATGGAAGAATTAGAAATCCTTGTAACATCCAAGTCTGTGCTAAATGACTGCTTGAGAAAATGAAAATTGGGGTGAAAAACTGAAGAAATACTGAGGCTTTCTGATGTAGGTCTAAATAAACTATGATAACCCACCCATTTGGGCCTAAATGAAGGTACTTAAGGCATAAAACATAGAAGGAGCTCTTATTTAAAGAAGTTTACATGAAGAATCTCACTGGTGGTTCCTCAGTGGGTCACCCACAGGCAGGCACAAAAGCTTTATCACACATCCTCTAACCTACACAGGTTTTGACAGCCGCAAAGCATTTCCTCACAAGGGTCAACTAAATCCTCTCAAAACTGTTGTAGAAACTTCTTCCCAGGCTCAAAATGTCGTTTCCCCTCTCCCTTCCCACACAGAATGACTCTACTTTTCCCAGAGAAAGAGTCATCCAAGCTACTGCCCTTCCAGATTGGTGGGAAGGGAGTACCAAAATCACCTGGCTTGCTGATGAGCCCAAGTGTCTCTTTACATTGTGCTGCACTTGACTGGCACTGCCACCCTGAACTGTTGCTTGCTTGGATGCTAAAATGCAGAGCAGAACCATCCAAACCAGGATTTTACTGTTTTCAGAACTGAGCCAAATCCCTAAATTAAGTGCAGTTTCTACAGATCAGAGGCAGGATGGCTGACCTGATGGAGAGACATGCCCTCAGGGGGTCTTTCTGCCTTAGTCTGGCTCTCCTTTTCCCTCTGTGTTCTGGGGAAATGTTTTTTGGCTTTTGTAAGCATAATTTGAAAATTCTCTTCTCCTATAATTCAGTATCAGAGGACAGAACTCAATTTCTTCATTATAATAAATCTCCATCTAACTGAAAAGCCTGGCAGGAATATATGGTGCTTCCTTGCTCTAAACAAAGAGGGAGATTCTGAGTACACCTGTCTTCATTATTTTTATTATTATTCATCAGTATTATCCAGAGGAGAAAGCTTTGAACGAAGCAATTTCAAGATCTTAAGCTGCCTCGCACATAAAACAATTGGATCCAGCTGCAAACTGTCATTCAAGTTCCCTGGTATTTCAGGTTCCTGACTGATTAATTAGAAAGTCAATTGCTTGATATTTTTACCTGATTGTGCTCTCCTAGTCTGTTAGTACAGACTGTGCACCAGGAGTTTAAAACTGACAGTCCTGCCCCTTCTTCCTCCTCCTCCCTGACTCCACTGATATTTTGGATGCAGTGGGTCCTCAGTAAAACATTGATTACTGAATTTTAGACAGAAATTTAGTTATTTCCCCATCTTTTATGATCACCCTTTTCATTTCAAAAACTAGTTTTCATTCACGTAATTAGAGATATCAGCTCCTTTTTGCACATCAACAGCATTAGACAGGAAAAAACGACATGAATTGGAAGAGCTCATCAGAGTTTGAGTCTGACAGTAAAATCAAAGAAGCTGCAACAAATTTATCAGTGATTGTGAGGTAATTTACTGTTATTTAATCTACTTTTTGAAATATGTCTCTCATGCATTTCCACAGCTCCCACACCTATCTAATGTCATTATCTGTTACTATAATGCAATTATATCTAGTTAGTTACAGCTCAGTGCCTGGCTCAGGTACATCTCAGTCTCTCCACCAGCCACCCTGGGCAGAGCTGCTGCGGGAGCAGAGGGGTCTATGAAAGGCCACCAGTGTGACAGATCAGAGGGGAGACATGAACCCAAGCAGTGGCACTGGGAGGTGTTCGCACTAAAGCGAAGAGAAGCCACTGTTAACACTGGATTCAGGCAGTCTTGCGACCCAGAATCCAGGCTTTATCACACATTAGGATACAATGCTGGATTTGTGTCAGAATTACACACAGCTCGTCACGAATACATTAAGTTTATTAAAAGCCATTTCCTGATGTCTGAATAGTATGTGCTAAGACAACCAGTTGCTCCTTGTACACAGGCTACAGCAAAAGGGTTCATCATCCTAAGGCAGGGACACAATTTTTTCGGAGAAGAGGAACGGGCACTATTTAAGTTTTTAGTGATAGATGGCTGAAAAATGAATTTAATATAAGGCCCTTCTTTCTGTGTTTGCTCCTCAGCCATAGGAAAAATTTTATGTCATTTCTACAAAATATGCTGGCTGACATTGTTTAGAAAGGATTTTATGTGATCATATTCTTGCCCACAGCTTGTTCATTAACTGCCTCTGGCCAGCCTTGCTTTTGTCATTCTTTACTTATAATTTGCTATTTATACAGTGCTGCTACCATGATAAATCCCAGGGTATTCATTTGGTTGTCTCCACCATCCAATCACACGAGGGAAAGAAAAAGGACCTGAAGAAGTTTTACAGAAGTGAAAATTCATGCAGGCAGAGTCATCTGAGAATTCACAACACTTTCAGGGCAAGCACATATTGGCATGATTAATTTTAAGCTTTCAAATGAATGTTATTGCTAAGAAATTGCAGCTTGAATGAATATTCATGGCGTCAAATAAACTTTCAAATACCAGACTGAAGTAATTTCATTAGAATGTATTTTTGTAATGGCATTTTGAAGTAGTCTCGCAGCTCTCACGTAAATTATTTCATTTTTAAGCATTATTAATTCCCTCCCCATCTGCCAGTACAATGATCTATCACTGATACTCTGAATAATACCAAACAAGTTTACTGTAACAACTCTTAAAATATATATAAATAAGAGACCTGCATGTATTCTACAAGGATATGTGTGGATAACAGAATCATCAAGGCTGCAAGAGCCCTTCAAGATCATCAAGTCAACCTAGAAACATTTTATGCAAAAGTGATTAATCTGACCCAAATAAAGCTACACAACAGCCTACTAAGGGGATAAGCTCCTGCTTGCTTTAATTGTAACTTAATTGGATATCTATGGTATTTTCAGGACAGGGATTATAAAAAGTCACTTCTGCAATTTAGTAGCCAAAAAATATTGGTTATTCAAAAAGCTGAGACAGAGACTCATGTAATCCCAAGACAAAACTTGATTACAGAAGAACTGTTCTGTCAGAGACCGTCCCCTTTCCCATGAAGTTTCATCTGCGGGGCTCTGCACTTGTTGACTGAGGCAAACTGGCTGTGCCTTCAGCACTTCAGAGAGCAGTCACACTCTGCTTTGCCAGCAGAGCCCTGGCATGGCAGCCTCAAAGGGTCACAAACCAGCATCTGGGAGCTCCCACCTCCACATCTGGATCCAGAGGACAATATTTGTTAAGGGACTGAGATGCTGAGGGAAGTTTTCTTATACTGAGAGTTAAGATAGCAAAGCTTTCCAGTAGAGATCTGCACTAGGGTTGAAGGTGATTTGACATTCCTGTTACAGAATCACAGAATAGTTGGGGTTGGAAGGGACCTCTGGAGATCACCCAGTCAAAACCCCGTGCCAAAGGGGGGAAAAACAGTACAGTGAATCAGAGAACATTGATAAACAAACTAATTACATGGAGAAATTAGTGTCAGCACAGCTGAGAACTGAGGGTGTCAGTAAGGTAATGCTTATGGACATGGCAAAAATTAGAACCTCTTGGTATTTAATAATTCGCTGGCTTTGATATGCTAAAATAATTGAAACTGCTCATCTAACAGCATCCAACAAAACAATAAATGTTTATTATCACAAAATTCTATCAGCATCAGGATGCTGTTGGCTCCTTGGAATATGGCATCTGGCAAATTAGGATGCCAGATGTTTTTTGTTTCAGTCATGGCAGTAAAGATACTTTCTGTACAAGAATTCAGGGCAGAATCACAGCATATTTGTGTAGGAAAGCGCAGATTACAAAGCTGGGAGAACCAATAGACCTTGGCATGCTTTGTGGTATTACTCCATATCTGTTGTAATGACTTTTGCAGCGTGTTGTGTTCGTGGCAATTGGGCATATGTTGAAAAAGAAACAGTAAGGACAGCTCACAATGAGGGTTTTACTACCCTCCTTTACCAAGGATGGCACGAAGGACTGTAAGGTGGGAAAAGGCTGAAGGGGACAAGAAAAGGACTCAGATTTTCTAAAAAGTCACCCTCTCTCAGAGGGAAAGGGCACTCAAACTATAGTACATACAGGGAGTTTTCTGAAGAAAACTCATATCCCTGGGGTGATAAATCACCAGGGGAGACAAAAGAACTCACTTAGGTCACACTATGCCTAACACTGTTGCTCCTACCTCTCGGTAAGCACTGCTTTGGTTTAAGGAAGATCTTTAGCTGTGATGGACCTCACTGGTCACAGGTTAACACATGAAAAATTGCCAGGACCAGAATTCCATTGGCTGATCAGGGAGAATTGGGCAGACAAGTTGTTACATTTTCTCTGTAATTGTGTTCCTTTTTCCTATTTCTTTACCCCCTATGAAAAATACATTTCTGACCTTACTGAGTCCTGTTTTTACTAAACCCTCATTGAAATGAATAGAGTCAAAGTAAAACAGTAATAGAAATATGAGTGATCCTATAGAAAATAAAGCAAAATAGTTTCCCTCGTCAGTAACCCATTCAACACTTTCACGGTGACTAAGAACAAGTCTCTGACTGAAATCTTTGACATTGGTTCAGTGTGAACACTCATTTAATCAGGCAGAAATACAGTTCTGCTCTGACAGTGGACCTGACAAAAACAGCATCCCAGTTTCCATTTCCATGGTGGCTCCACTTCATTTGTGCTGTTCAGAAGAGAAATATTTCAGTACTGGTGTCTTTTCACCTTGCCAAATCCAGCTTGAATCTGGAAGCCAAACTGTTCTCTTTCCTCAGCCATCTGAGTCTTAATGGTTTAAAATTGTACAAGCCACCTTTGCAAGCCATTTGTCTTCTGAATGATCTCTATTACCATCCAATGCACAGTCAGCTCATGAGCAGCTTCCCCTCTCACCTGAGAGTGAATGACTTTGGCAGGGCAGCTGCCAAGAGGTCTCTGGTGTTTCCCTTCCCAACCTCACACTGCACTTCAGAGACATTCATCCTGGTGTTCTCACACCAGGGGTTTGCAAGGGAAAGAAGCCAGATCTGTGTCTCTGCTAGCCAAGGTTGCAGACCCAGTTCTGAACCACCATGGGGAACAACTGCTAGGGCATTAGGAAGTCTGGGATAAGGACTCAGGAGAGGACAACCCTACTCAGTTCCAAAGGGAATGAATTTACACACAAACATGCCAGAGAAATGCACCAGCAGGTATCAGATGAGAGCTCTTCTGGAGGCTGCAGTAAAAATAAGTATAAATCCGAAAAACAGTCACGAAAACTCTACAGCAGGTTCCTCTCTTCAGACACAAATACCAAAAAAAACCAAGTGGAGAGTGGCTGCTTGTTATTTCAGGGACAGGCTAAATATTCATGATGTCACAGTGACAGTTCCACTCATGTCAGTGGGACAGTTTCATTCCAGGTTCTGCATATATTAGGTTAATACACACAGCAGTCGTTCCATGCGTTTGCTCCTGTCATAAGTCTAATACATTTTTGTCTTTCCAAAAATGATACTAGAGTCAGCTAAAGACTTCTCCCTGAATTGCTCACCACTTCCTGACATAGCTTAGATAAAATTGCCAGAAGAGTTTCAAAGGACCATGGTCTAACTTTGCTTCAACTGCCAAACAAGTGTAGAAAACACTGCAGCTCAAGAAACAATTCTAAGAATTCAAAGAAGTCAAAGAAGTTTTTTGAAAAACTGTAAAAATCACCTCTCTCTGCAAGCAAGCACATTCATAAAACCAAAACTTCACCTGCTTCAAAGTTCACCATTGTTAATTTTATGACTGAGAATTTCATTTTTTTTAAATAATCCCATTTAACTTGCAGTTGGAGACAGAACAGTCGAGGGAATTCTCTACCCCATATGTTTCCCTGAAGATACACTCAGGCAAAAATAATGGGCTACATCATATCATCCCCTCCTAAAAAGGAGTTTCACCCTAAATAGGGCAAACATCCTTCACTTTCTGTCGCTGCAGTGAAAACTGAGAATGTGCTGTGTCCCCCACTAGCTTGCAGGTACTTTCTGTGAGCTAAAACAAACATAGGCACCAAAATGCACTTTAATTTACAGAAAATGTTAAATCAGAAGCTGTCCAAGGCAGGCTGCTCCAGCTAGGCAGCCTTGGAGTTCCCTTACAACTCCAATTTCTCAGTGAGTCTGGAAAACAAATTCCCAGTTACCACCCGGGAATGATCACAGAGTGTCTGGTGTTCCCTTAGTGAAGACTCGGGTCCTGGTGTTTGCCAGGTGGGAAGCACAAGGGAGGATGTCTCCTTGAGGAGCTCCCTCTTGAATCAATTTGTTCCTTGCTTTCCTGAGGCAGCTGGAAAGCCCAACCTGCTGTTTCCTTTATGGCGGAGCCACACTACAAGAACGTTCAGTGGTCTGTGCATTGCTGGCTGGTTGTAGTCTCAGGGCTCCCCTTCCCCCAGGCTGCAATAACTGCTGTGGGCAAGTTCATTTGAGTCCAGAGTCAGAAAAATCCAGTTTCTTTTTATTATATACATCCTTGCTGGCTAAATAAGGTGTTATATTTCAATAGTATTTACTGACTTGAGGGCAAGAAAAGACATAGGAGAAATTTCCAGCTGCCCTGATTATGCAGGTATTATCCCCATTTCAGAGGCTGAGAGCACAACCTTTTTGCACTATCAGTATGCTCTGATATTTATGTACCAGTCATCTGTTTAGCAATTGAAGCCAAGTATTTCCTGCCTGTTCTAATGCAAACACTGAAACCTGTTATTGTCTTTCCTTTAAACAGCATCTTATGTATCTCAGGATCCATCATGTCCTTTGTTCTTCGGGCTACCTGATCTCATTGACACCCTCCCTGCACACCATCCTTTCCAGCTGCTGATTGATCAAATTGCTCTGTACTACACTGCCCTCTGTCAAACTACATCTTCCTTCGAGTGTCACGTCCAAAACTGGGCACTTCTGTGTCAAACTTGCCTAGTTCTGAACACAAGCAAATATCTCATCTATTTTTCAGGCCCCGCTCTTGTCCCTGCAACATCAGATCAGATTTGCCCTCTTCTGAATAACTATCTCATAGATGCAACTCCTGCTTGGGATGTGCTGCAGTCCACAGTCCTCTTCCACGCAACTGTCTCACACCACAAGTTTCCCAGCTGCAATTTCTGAGGGTCATGATTTCTGCCCAAGTGTAACACTTTGCCTTTGCCCCTGCTGAACAGCATCTTAGGTTTTCTGGTCAGCTCTTGGTTTTATCACTGGCTGGACTGCAGTCTCAGGCCTGTGGAGATTGTAGCCAGAAAACACACAAGGATTCCACAGGAAATTGGTGACTGCTTAAGTTGCGATTCTACTCTCTAATGAATCAATACTTAAAATGAACTGAGCTATTTAATTCAAGCTGGAATGGCACTGAACATTTTAAAACAGTGAAAAAATCCAAGCTACGTTCTAATTGTGGAGGGACCACATTATCCCGGGGGTTATTGATATTCCTAGCTGTGAATTGTAGCCAAGCCACTACAAATCTGAAGGTCTTTAGATATGGAAAAACAAACCTATCACTCACTCTGTCAAGTGTTCTTTAAATAATCTTCCACTTTGGGGGAGGTTTCGCACTTCACTGGCACTTCCCACTTGAAAATTATTAGCATGTGTGGGTTTTATTCTGTTTTTGCTACTATTTCCTTTAACAAACCCACCTTGCTGGCTCAGCTCTTCTCCCTAGTTTGCCTCACAGAGGGATTAAGGGACCCCAGGTACCTTCATGCAGGACCTACCATAAACAGGCTCATCAGCTTGGCATCTAGACACTGTGAGACTAAGATGTTAAATAAACGTAAAGGGCTGAGACCTTCCTCAGGCTCATAAACACTTCAAATGAAAGACTATTCCAAAACGTGGCTGCTATAAATATTTTTTACATCTTTAACACAAGCAAAATGAACCTGTTTGTCAGTAAAAGTATTGCAAAGTAGCAGGAAAACATCAGAGTGACGAACAAGGTGATTTTAAGAGCAAAATAAATCATGGCTCATAAAAACGCCAAGTGATATAAACATGCCAAAAGCAAGGAGGAATTGGATGAAATATGTTTGGGATGCAGGAGAAGCCTACCAAGAGGGAAGGAGGACTGACTCAGCATTGTTTCTCAACATCATCTCAGCATCATTCATTTTACGTGACAATTACAAGTTATCATTTCAAAATAAAACAATTCATTTCAAGGCACGCCTATAAATCATCATACAAGAATATTCCCCCCCTTCAGATGTGCAAGAAATCAAGAGATGAACTCAACTGGACACTTTCTTAAAGATTGATATGATTTTCCAGATTAGAAATTCCTCTGATAACTCACTACTTGTTTAAAAAGGACATACCTATTTTTCACTGCCACATTTTATCAAGGTTTATAGCTCAGTTTGCAAGCAGATGCTGAGATGGTAGTAGAGCTCCTCATTTTCATCTCACTCAGGTAATATCACCATCCTTGCCTTCAAGCACCAAGACAGTCAAATGACAAGAAAAACCAAAGGCATGTTCCCAAATGTTATTTAACTGACAAAAGGGCAGGAGTTCTGGCTTTTTTTTAGCTAATTACTTTTCATAAGTGGCATTTTGCCTCTTGGAATATTAAATACACCACTTGCAAAGGTGGAAGATCAAAAGAACATTTGTCAATATGCCAGAAGATGTTTATCTGGTCTTTTAATCTACACAGACAACATAACCCAATAAGCAGTACACAAGCCTAGCATCAACCCTTTGCAAAAAACAAAACAAACAAACACATCTTTTTAGTTTAAATTGATACACAAATAAATGACTTTAAGGATCCCAGTGTGGGTCAGAGAATCACAGCAATGATTTATTTGGGAAGAACAAGTCTTGCCAGGGATTTGCTTTTAAAATTTATTAAAGAATCCCTGACATTTGTGTGGGTTAAGTGATAAAACAGATTACAGAATAAGTGTTTAAAAAACCTGGCCTGAGAACACCCGAGGGCAGGGCACTGACAGCATAATACACTTACTGTCACCGGAAACATCTGAGTAGGTTGTTAATTACTTGAAACACTGTGTACTTAATTAGTCCCCTGGGTCTTCAGGCACTGGCTTTTGTCCCTAAGTCTGCAAGCTAGTGCATGAACACAGTGAACTGAACAGTTCATTACAGCTCTAATTAACAGATTCTATACATAAACCAAGATTACGGCCCTGACAGATGACAAATAAGCACAGACCCATCTCGTCATCTCCCAGGCTGAGTTCTTTTCCTCGGAGTTTTCCAACCAGCAGATTCTCACTTCTGCATGTTTTCAGCCTCCACAGCAGCTGTGCCAAGTTTCCTTGACATCCCAAAGATGTCAAGGTGAATAATTTCCCCCAAATATTTCTGATACACATCAATCCTTCAAGCTGTTTGATGCACAGACACCTGTGGTCTGCTCTGAAAACATGGGGAGAAGGACCTGATGGGCAGGTAAGGAAACCTGTCAAATCACATTACTCAGCTTTCCTCTTGCTTACTGTGCACTCAGATTTTAGGTTTGTTCTGCCAGTGACCTACGTATACTCTATTGAATAGAATGAAATTGCAAAGTTACATCAAAATACATAGCCAGCTTTACATGCAGACAGGTCAATAAAAAAAGCTTCTGCTGCAGATGATGATTAAACCTACTTTAACAGTCCTAACTGTGACACCACAATTGACTTCTTCCTGCTCATGCTTTTAGAAGCCATAGAACAATACAGCTTTTTATTGATAAAATCCAGGTGTGCAGAGCTCCCTGGACTCCCTGTACAAACAGTGTTATTCCCAGTCCCTTCCCTGCAAAAGGCATAAAAAGTATCTCTGTGAAAATGACCTCAAAGTACTGACTTCATTGGGCTTCCCTGATTAATGTTAGAATCACATTGTTTTTGCCAACAAAGGGAGGAACTTCACAACAGTTGGTCCTACAGAACTTCCCTCTATAGAGAAATATATATATTTTTTTAATATACCACATAACCAATCCAGCAGAGCAGCAGAAGTCCTGCAAGGCTTTATCTGACCTACTTGAGCTCAGTTTGCTTCCATCAGTGATAACAATTACAAAACATCCTTTTTTTTGTCCAAGTATAACGCAAATTACATTATAATATAAATCAGGCCATAAAACTTTGGAATTGCACTCAGTAATAGCTGTATTAGTTCTAAAAGACCAACAGGGTTAAACAAAGCCAATGCAAAAGGCAAATGAGAAATGAGAAGGAAAAAAATGAGAATTGTTCTGTGGAGGTGGAAGATAGCAGTTTTGTAACCTCTTATCAGAACACTGAACAATTTATTGCTGCAGTCCCACTAGGAAAACCTTCATTTTGAATTACAGGAGGATGAAAGTACTATTCAAAGTGCCTGCTATCAAAAGGAATGGGACAAGTCATATCACAAAAGAGGAGACTGCAAAAATGCATTTAGCAAAAGAAAAATCAATTAAACCAATGTTCTAAGCATTTGTTTAGTCTTCTGAAAGATTAAACCTTTGTTTTGAATTCCTACTTTGTCTGGACATGATTAATAGAAATCCACAAAGAACTGTAATTTTGCATCAAATAGCAACACTTATCATTTTAATTCCAATGTTGCAAAATGTCAACTCCACCAGAAAATGAGCTCCATTAGGTTTTGGGGTCTCGAGCATTTTTTAAAACTATTTGATTTTGGCTACTTGGTGGCTGGTAATTGGACCCCAAATCTCTTTTCAAGCTGGCTTAAAAACAAGTTTTTGAATCCATTTTCCGCTCAAACTCAAATGTTCACAAAAAACTTTTCTGGTAAGAAATTTAAAGTAACTTCTCTTGATGGGTGCTAAGTCTGTCTATTACTAGGTCTTCCCACCTTCTCTAGGAGTCCCTTCAATCAAACTTTTCTTCTGCCACAGGGCAATGTACAGAGACCTCAGAACCTAAAACTGTGTCCTTTGGCACCTGTGCTGGGGGAAAAGCTTATCCACCTCTTGGCTAAAGCACTTTTGGGTGTTTTGCTGCTTTCAGACAGGCTTAATTTGGGATAAGAAGGAAGAAAAAAGTGTTATCACCATCACTAAAGAGTAATTCACCTCCTATAACCTTAAAAGAGGATCAGGGAATGTTTATCCTTTTCTTTTTCTGAGGTGGAAGGATGGTGACAGGATTATTGTTGGATGCATTATTTATACTCCACAACCCACCCCAGAGAACAAACAATTCTATCCATCGCTTTCCTTCCCAATTTCACCTTTCCCTCAAAGCAAAATGTAAATTAAAATATTCAAAGGTTGAACATAATGAAGTCTTTATTCTCTGCTACTTGAAGGACACAGTCACCACTTTTTGGAAAGTCTTTCACTGACCAAGGTTTTGTTGCTACAGGGACTTCTAGCCACCATTTGCTTTGGTGTTTACAGCATGACAGCGTGTCAAAAGCATTTTAAAAAAGGAAAAAGCCCCCACAAAAAAATCCAACCAGTCTGACCTCCCAAAAGGAGGTTTCATTCTCCTCTCTTCTCACTGCCCCTGTTTTATAGACAGCTTGTAAGGGAGAATAATGATGAAGTTGTTACACTGATGTGATGAGCAGGGTAGAAGTAGATTAGAAATCCTTTTTATTTTCTGATCTACATAACTGATACTCATTGGGAGATGTAGGAAGAGTAGTAAAAGTTTGAAGGCACTGCAACTATAACTCCTAAATCACATCACCCGGCACCATACCCAGACAACTCCAACACCTCCAGGGATGGTGACTCCATCACCTCCCTGGGCAACTTATTCCAATGCCTGACCATCCACACAGTGAATAGAAGTTTCTCCACTATCTAATCTGACTCTCCCCTGTCTCAGCTTAAGGCCATTTCCTTTGGTCCTCTCACTGCAGGCTTGGCAGGAGAGACCAACCCCACCTCATACCCCCCTCCTGTCAGGGAGAGCCATGAGGTTCCCCCCAAGTCTCCTTTCCTCCAGGCTAAACAACCCCAGCTCCCTCAGTGGTTCCTCAAAAGACATGTTCCCTAGACCTTCTCCAGCCTTGTTGCCCTTCTGGACACACTTTCAGAAGTCAGCAGCCAACTTAGAGACAGGGGTAAGAAGGAAAAAGCCAGCACAAAATCCAAATCATCATGATCAACACACATGCTGGGGATTTCTCATCTTTAAAGACACTTATGTTGATGGGAAGTTGGGAATTTTTAGGATTGGACCAAGCCAGTGAGTGCATTTAACACCAGGGGTTCTTCTCAGCTGCTCCCAGTGCAGACAGGAGGATCACCCAGGTGGTGCCTGCTCACACAGACTATCCTAGAGAACGTCCAAATTTTTCCTTACACTCTTAATAAAGTTTGGAGGAGGAGGAAAAAACCCTCCATTTCTCTTGTGGAAAATGTCATGGCAGGTTATTAGATGTTTTCAGAGATTTCAGAATGACTGATGAAGCAATAGGAAACAAAGGATTAGAGAACAGATTATTCTCAGAGTGGGAGAGGTTAATGGAGAGTTCAGACACCAAGGCACTTGGTATTATTTATTAATAACTCAATGGAGAAAATGGGGAGCAAATCAGCAGACTGCAGGGCAGGGAAAAGTAAGGTTATTTCACTTAAGAGAAAAAATTGCAGTGATTACACTGACAAATTTAGTATCGCTGAGAAATAAGTTACATCAATAAATAATAAATTAATATTTACTATACTGGCAAATATTCATTAATGAAAGTTGATGAATCCTACCCTATGAAGTACAAAATCACGTGGAGTTTTGAGGCTCTGTCATTTGGGAAATTATTTGTTTAACTGCATAACTGAAGCACTCTGAACATCCATTTGTGGAGTCAAATCAAGGCAGAGTGTGAAACAGAAGAGGAAAAGTTTCCTTGCTCATCAGACATTAGTACATGCTAAAGGCCTACACACTAATACAGGTGCCAGACATTTATCTGAAAGGCTGGAGGCTCAAGGGAGGTGTTCAGTGTTGGTTTCAACTCCTCATTTACCTGGATTTTTGTAACAGATGAGGCAAAGCTGATAGAGAAGAAAAGCAAACCAGAAAAAATACCCCAAATAACCACAAAGCAACATCTCCCAGAATCTGCACTCCCCTTATCAAGAAACAGCAGCTCCAAGTTGGTACTCTGTGATGCTTACACATTTTTCCTAAAGCACTGGCTTTATTCCATCCCAAAATAGTCTTATGTTTCAGGAAGAATTCACTGAAATGAAATTTGCACTATTTATATAGTATATTTTTTTATTATGAATATTCATGTAAAGCTTCTAAAACCCCTTTATTTATATAAGGTTTGTCAGGAGAATATGCCTAAAAGCTGAAATTTATGAACTCATTGTTTGAGTATTAGGGCTCTAGAGAGTAATCCAAGGTGTTTTGTGGGTAATTTGTTACAAGTGATTATGCAACTCAGCTCAGCTGTTGAAATGAAGATTAAATGCTTACAGGATTTCACCCAGGACCTTGGCTCCTAAAGTTAATATTCTCCACGACCATGCAGACACTAAGGAGGGCAAGAATCTGTCTTCTGAAGAAAGCACTGTGTTTAAAATCCCTGCTTTGAAAGAGGTTATTTTCTTTGCTATTGTGATTTTCAAATGAGGATCCACAGATCAATCTGAGAATATGCAGATTGTAAAGGGACCTGCAAAGGGTAACTATAAAAGCAGTTTATTCCCAGCAGTACATTTGCCCTACTGAGCCTCCTACTGAATTTTTTAAGATTTCACAGAACAAAACAGATGAAAAATTAGTAGTTGAACAAAAGAAAATTAACTAAACATCACTTTCTCATCCTTCATATATCGTGAAATAGTTTGAGATTATTTATTGCATCACCTTTCCAGCAATTGAAGTAAGAGTGCCTCACTCTGATCTATCCAAAGCAAAATTATTCAAATTTGAACTAAAAAGCATTCATTCCAGTAGAAATCTTGTATTTTAAGATCTTAGTAGCTACAAGAAGAAAGGGGTTTTTTTATAGATCCCTTTTCTTTATGTATTTAGTAACTCAAATCTTCGTATTTTGAAATTCCTCCCAGCTCCCTGGAAACAGGTTGTTGTTCCTCAGCAGCACACCAGGATCCTGTGGGCTTTGCACACTCTCTAGTTCTTCCAAAACGCATTCCCTTCATCTCAGTTCAAACTCCCCCCTCCCACTTCTTCCTCCTTCTACTCCTTCCCAATCCCAGCCTGCAGCCCAAAGATCCTCAGTGTGCTTTGCCCTGGATTACCCCAGGATTTCCAGTCCTTCAGAACAGAACTCAGTCACACCTCCACAATTTCTACTACAAGAAGCCTAGAACATAACTAGGAAAAAAAAAAAAGAAAGGCAATATTACCTCAGAAACCAGAATACTCCAAATCAATAAACCAAGAACCCAGATAAAGCTCCAGTCAACATTCCATTGGCATAGGAGGCCCAGATGGTGGCAGGCTCTGCTCTGGGTGTCTGTGGCATCACAGCTCTTCTCAAACAGCAGCTAAGATGAGCACAGTCCTGTGGAGTGAGTTCTAGCAGTCTAGCAGTGAAGCCAGTTATATTACGGAGCACATAACAAATCAGAGTAGTTCAACGTGTTTGGGAATCAGTCTAAGACACTGGGATGGGATTCATTCCCAAACATGGCTTTAGGTATTCCATGGTTGGATGTTCCCATATCCCACTGAGACTTATATGTCAAATGAGACCCTCAGCATGGTCTTCAGGTGGCTCCTGATCTCCCCTAGAGCACCAGAGCCATCTCCACTCTCTGTGAGTAGCTGCTCACCACTGTGCAAGGCACTGCAAACGGTCTGCAACAAGGGCACACGATCACTCACATTTCATGCTTTGTGTTTCTTCACCATCCTTCCAACTACTATGAATTTCTCCATGCCTATTGCCAGGTTAGAGCTCAGTACCAGCTCCCTGGAGAACTGTGGACAGTGACAGGCTGATCCCTGTCCAGCCCATGTGCCACTGCACCATTACTGTCACAGCCTCATCCTGCGCTCTCAGTTCTGTTTGGGTTTGTTTTCACTCATTATTTATGTATTTATGAGTGCTGACCTAAGGATACTAAATGAAGGCGGTCTAGTAGAAAGTAGAACAAGTAGTATATACATTACCTAAGGCATATTTTTAACGTTTTCCAAGGACTGAGTACCACACTTTGTCTATTTGGGGATTTAGGATTTTGAGGGAACTACTGTTACTGTCTCAGCCTAACCAAGCCTTGCCTTCCACAGCAGCATCACCAAGCAGATGGTGTGAAGCTGCTTGATACCCTAATCTGACTCAAAGCTGTAAAATCATGCACCCATAACAGTAACTTTTGGTGTTATAGCTGTACTGAAAACTCCTGCTTTCACAGCCATAGACCAGCCATGCACATTTCATCAAGGGAACCCTACTTCTAAAAGTGCTCCTGGGGGACTAACACTCTTAGGAGTCTGCAAAGTATTTGGATTGACTTTTAAAACTTAAAGCAAGTATGAGAACTTGGTTTTACAACCTTATAGTTTCTTACTCCTGTAGAAAGTAGGGTAAGTCACTCTGTACTCAACTGGGGTTCAGAATCTTTCCCTTAAATGAAATGGGAGGCATTGATCAACTTCAAATTTTGCACTGACATTCCACCCTTTCAGACAATCTTTAAAGAATACCTATAATAAAGAGCAAATCATGTATTAATTAAAGATGCAGCCTCTAACAGGACTGTCTCACTAGCATCCATCTGACAGGAACTATTTTGGCATAAAACTACAGCTAATTGAATGCCAAAATATGTTCCTCTTTCCCCACACAATTTATAGCATACAATTATATGACTCTTAGACACGAATCTACACTTCTCAGTGGGAAGAGATTGGGGATAACCTGTTCTTGGCTTTATCATGGGATAACTCGTGTCAGCAGCACTTGATGCTGAAGTTGCAGAGTAGAAGCATTGTGGCTTCAGAACAGCAGCCCATGCTCAGTGTTCTGGGCTGCTCTGCAGCAAACTTCGGGTGCCTTTTCTCTCTTAAGCCTTTATAGTGACAGTGCACCATGTTACTGTCTGCAATAAAAATCACAGGGTGCAGGGGATGTTTGTTTTTTGAAGCAGTAAAATCTGAGGGACTTGGAAGCTTTCTTAGGATCTTTTTACATTCTGTATTGCATCTAGAATATACTATTAACTGTCTAGAATATACTATTAACTGTCTATAACTACGCATAAAATATGTTTTATATCTACAGGGTTGCATGATGTGCAGAGTGGTGTAAAACCCACATACTACACTGAGAAGTAAAATTACTAGAGAACAGAAAATTAAGATAATCTCAGTAATACTTCATGACCCAGTGAATGGTTTCAGATGACTTCTGAGACAGTATTTTGACAGTAGTACATGAATAAATGTTAAATACTCTTATTAATAATAGCATCTAACACACAGATGGGCACAAAATTCCATAGATGACTCAATCTCACAGAAATTCCAGTTCTAGAATTACAGCTCCAGCTTTCTTTTCTCTCCTCTCTTGCAATTTCCCTGCCCTGGACAGCACTAGTTCCGTTACTGAAACCCTCTCAGTTCCAGTGTCTCAGCAATTTCAGCCCTGAAAGGCCATGGCAAGTTCTGTTCCCTCTTGCTTTCATGGCATTACTGGTACTGACCAGAATCACAGACTGGCACTAAACCTTGTTAACTCCTTTGCCGAGGAGGCTGAACTGTCAGCATTTGCTGGGCTGGGTCTATGCCAGGGAAATAAGGAGACCAAAGGCTTGGTAGGGCATGGAAACAAAAATGGGTCTATGTACAAGTATACATACTCCTCTATAGATATTCTACCCCCAAATCAGCAGCCACACAAGCTGAACTCAGACAAGTACAGTACGAACCTATTTTCTCAGGTAACAAGCACTTTGCCCTGTTCCTGGCGGGTAAACGCAGTACCTGCCAGCACAAATTTCCCTTCCATGCTGAACAGGCTTTGACTAAAACACCACATGCAAGAAACCACTTTTCTGCAATTTGCTTTTACATCTGGGAGAAAGGGCAGAGAATTAAGAATATTCCTTTTGCTTTTCTTACTCCTCCCTGCAGCGAAATACAAAGATGTTAAGGCCAAAAGTCCCTTCTTTTACTTGAGATGGGCGTGTGACATGAAAAAAGAACTAGTGGGCACTAATGGTCTGAAAACAGAAGGTCTAGATTTTTTTTTTAGACAGTGGGAGTTGCCTTGTTTTCTCAACTTTCCTGATCAGAAATATCTTCTTAAAATTCCTAAATACCAGCTGGTTTCTGCTTCATCTCAGATTAGGGGTTTGTTTTATCTGGTTTCTTGTGGTGCAAAGGAACTTTCTTACTTGACTAGCAAAAGAAGTTACTATTTTTATCTAGACAGATATTTAAGTCTTCAACTCTACCTGTCTGTAATTATACAAAGACAGAATAAACTCAGTTCCTTATGGCTTCACCAGGGTCTAAAAACTTTTCCTATAGAATTCTGTTCTCTGTGAAAGACATTTTGGCCCATTTTTCAATACAGTCCTTATATTGATGCCAAAAAGCTGACTGGACTGTTGGACTCTGTCTAGATTGTCAAAGGAACTTCAATACAATATTTACAGCACTAAAGAAACAAGCAATAATCACATGTATGAACTTGGCTGACACTCACCAAAAGACCCTACAAACTTACAATAGCTTTGTCTGCCCTATTACAGATACAATTTCATTTCTAACTTTGCTTGTATAACATCACTCTTGAAAATAAAAGATGGGTGTGTAGAAAATCCTGCCTTTCAGTTAACCTTGTTTTCCTTTCATTGTGCAAAAGGTAAATTTTTGTTTTGCAAGACAAGTCAACTCAACCCAGTGCACTGTGGAGGTTTTTTTGCCACAAGGTCTGGGGGGATTGTTTGCAAACGGTCAGGTCAGGAAAACGCCAGTATAATTAAAAAGAGTCCCTAGCATTGGAAACCCTGAGATCAGTGTCTCTTCCTCCAGAATCATCCCTCCTCTCCCAGGTGTCCACCTGACAGCCCTTTCCTCTGAGCACTTCTGCAGGAAGAGAGAGAATCCCAGCCAGACTTTTCCCTTTATGTCCCAGAGCCTCCTGCTTTGTCACAGGCACATCACAGTCAGGGACACAAAAAAAAGACCAGAGTATTTATGGAACAGCTGCTGGGTCCCTCAGGAAAGCAAGTGGTGAGAAATAATTCAGGAGGAGCCACAGCTGTCTCCTACACATGACAGACTGAGCAGGCAGCACCAAGGAAGCACAACCAAAGGAAAAGTAGTTTTTTCCTCGTGTTCACTCTGCCATTCAGGCAAAAAAATAAGGAAAACAATACTTCTATGGTTTTTTACACATTCCCTGACCAGGTATCTTTACTGAGGACAGTGTTTTCTTAGGACAAGAAGTTTACAAATTGACTTGTAAGAATCTAAGAAACTGCTCTGTGTTTTAGGAGCCCTCTTTAATTGACTTTTGTTTGCAAGAGTGAAAATATTAGCAACAAAACCTCGAGGTTGCTGTCTGTTTTCTTACACTGACAAACATTCAGCACTTTTAAAGCAGTGTTTGCTTACATCCTTTGAGGCTTGTTAGCTCAATGTGTAACTGCAGTGCACAGCGAACACTCACTCAGCACCCAGCTTAATTGTTTTCTCTCCTCTCTTCCCACAAAGAAAGAAATACTGGGACAGAAGGTAAGTAGTTTAAAAAAAAAGGAATCCTGTGGTCCCAAACTGGCTCCCACATCCACTTTAACATGCACTAGGTAAAAAGTCAGGTATTTTAGCTACTCCTTTATATCCACTTAGTTTGTAGCTTCATCCATTCTTTGCATGGATACAACAGCTTTGCCCACACCTTGCAATTTAGGTGGTTGTTTCTTGCATTCCCAAAAAGCTTCTGTGTGTTCATCTACAGAGCCCACCATAAATGAGGTCAGATGAAACAACAGCACTGTGCTGTGAAAAACCCCATGCAAAGCCTAAAACATTTACTTCAAATATTCCATCTTAAGCTATTAACACTGAAAGCATGTTAAATAGCTAAGACATTCAAGCAGTAAATTAGCTCCTTTGTGTCTGATGGAACTATTCATGTGTGCACATGTTATTAAGATAATAGCCTTAATTGCTTTTCATCATTTGTACAATGTTATTATTTGCACCAAATTCAGCTGTGAAAATGAAAGGAGATTGTTTAGATTCAAGTTCCAGCTATAATGCATTAGCAAAATTCTGGAATGTTCACATTGCAGGCAGAGTGAAGACTTGGTACACAGTGCAAGTACGAACACAGTTCATAAAATTTATGAATGTATTTCTATTAGATGTTCAGTTTGGAGTCTGAACTGGAACAAACGTCCTTCCACCACAATCAAAGCAAATGGACAAAAAAGCCCCATGTAAACACCACCTTTTTCTGTGTTTTTTAAAAAGGAGACCTGAGCAAAAGCAGAAATCTTTCCTTATCCTGACTTTAGGAAATGTAATTAAGACCAGGTACTAACATTGAAAGCATCTCTGGACTTTTATTATTTGAAAGAAATGTTTTGCCCATTTTTGTTCAGTAAAAGTATGGATTTTTCATCTCTATCCACCCAAAGACATAGATAGGCTAATTCTTCTTCTCTACAGATCAGTTTTTAAATAATTTCTGCTCATTCAAAAGCACTTAGAGGTTTCCAAAAACCATTGCCAATTAAAAAAACAAACACAACAAAAACTCAGAAGATACAGATGAGAAGTAATTTCTGTTATTTTGTTTGGAGTTTTTTTAAAGGATACATTGATCTTTTTAGTGCCTTTTTTTTTAAAACCCAGACTTATCTATAAAATGTCTGGTGCAGGAACTTTGTCTTAGTCTTTCTGTAAAGGACCATCTCATAATAAACATTCTAGACTTAAAAACGAGGAACATAAAAAAGGGAAAAATTGTGAAGTGCTGTCTGTCTTTGATAGCGCTGATATTGCCACACATTTAAATTAGTTTGGCACTTATTTGGGGAACAGCTCAGATAATCTGAAGTATTTTAGTTGCATGCCAATTATTTCACACATTTCTGCCAGCTATTCTCACCCCACATGACAAAGAAATAAATGCTGCTTACTGGACACAGGTAAATATTGCCAGGAGCTTCAAGCTGCTGCAGGTGGAGAGCCAAAGCTGGCAAACAGGTATAGCCACCCAGTTGCCAAAGATACAAGAATGATGGGTGCAAAATCATCCTCCTCTGTATCCAGGGTGTCTCAGTTGTTTGTGGTGATGCACCCTCACAGAAACCCTTTGTGATGCCATTCACCAAGGGATACCCAACAGGCTTCTGTGTGCCATCCACAGCTGAAACTATTGCTGCCCAGTGACCCTGGGAATTTGGTGTTGAAGCGCAAGTTAAAGTTATCCAGCTGGGATAAACTGCCTGGGGACATTTACAGCACAGGAGAGGGTAAACCTTCATTTCCAGGTTCACCCCAGATGCCAACGAGAGGGAGGACAAAGGGACACAGAAATCCACAGGCTGCCAAACGGTTTGAGAAGAGCAGAAGGACCATCCCAAACCCCGCTGTGGGTGCCCATGCTGAGAGATGTGGCCCTTGCCTTCCAGAGCTGCTTTGAGGGCAGTTCCCCGGAATCACAGCACCTTGTTTCATCAGCCAGGAGAAAACCCCAGTGCTATCGCTGCTTAATTCAGCAAAACCCAGAGTCTTCAGCATTCTGATCACACCGCAGCCCCACCACCACCCCAAGCCTGCCTTGATGCCCTCACTGAGGAGGGGCAGAGAGGGAGAGAGCAGGAGGGGTGCTCATGGTAATACTGCTTAGGAGGTCCCGAAAACAGAAATTAACCGTATTGCAAATAATAACAGCCTTTTCCTCCAACTCGATTAGTGAAAAGAAGAAATTTTGTGAAATACCTTCCAAAGAAACACAATTAAAATTAAAAATGCTTAATATGGAAACCCGTAACAGAAGCTGTGAAGTCTTTCCATCATTTATGTTGTCTCTAAAAGTGAGAGCAGAGTTACTATAACTTGTTCTTTCAATAGTTCACATATGAATAATATAATTTCACATGTCTCACTTAACTTCTGGCTTATGCTACCTTAAAAGCAATGCCCTTAATTAAAAAATAGATAAATCATTTAAGTGAAAAGAGAAATTTGCCCTACTGTTTTCACAAGCTTAACTTTTCAAAAGTTATCAGCTCAAAACTAATTGGGAAAATCTCAATGATACTCTGTGTTACTAGGAAGAAGTAAAAGCTTCCAAAACACAAAACAATGTTCATGATGTAACAACACACTGGAGAATGTTGCTAATAGAAGGGGAAAGTTGTCAAATGAAATACTAACAACAGAAGTTACTCCTGAAGTTCAGTGGTGCACCTACTCAGAGTGAATTCCAGAGCACCTCATGGAGATGCAGATTTTTGAGTGTGCATTTGGATTTCACACCAATTTTGTGCTGAACATTGAAGCAAATGTTGTGTAAGTACAGAATTACAGAATCACAGAATCCCTGAGGTGGGAAAAGCCCTGCCAGCCCACGGAGCCCACCCTGTGCCCGATGCCCACCTTGTCCCCCAGCCCAGAGCTCTGAGTGCCATGGCCAGTCCTGCCTTGGGCACCTCCAGGGCTGGGCACTCCAACCCTCCCTGGGCAGCCCCTGCCAAGGCCTGACCACCTTTTTTTGAGAAGAAATTCCTCCTGATAGCCAGCCTGAGGCTGTTCCCTCTGCTCCTGTCCCTGTTCCCTGCGAGCAGAGCCTGACCCTGCCCTGGATCCATCAGGGAGCTGCAGAGCCACAAGGTCCCCCCTGAGCCTCCTTTTCTCCAGGCTGAGCCCCCCCAGCTCCTCCTGCTGCTCCAGCCCCTTCCCTGGACACTGCATGAACCCCACCTGCAACATTTACAGCATCAGGTTGAACAAGTGCAATGATGGTGAACATCACATGCCACTTACAAGAAGGGACTTGAAGGTCCGGTCGAGCCTGGAGAGACACAGAATGTGTTCCACCAAGCACCCTCCATTCTTGGGATACAGCTGGCTCCACGTTCCTGACAGCCAGAACTTGGAAAAAACCTACAGAGCTCACATTTGAGTACAGCTTCATCAAATTACATCTGCTGTACACAGGGAGAAAAGGGGAACGAATTAGGTACATACATTTTAAAATTCCCCACATCGCAAGCAGCAATTGTGAAAATTAATCCAGGGGATGAGACGGAGCATTCTGGCACCGGCTGCAGAAATTGATAATAACAGAACATTAAGAGCTCTGCGTAGGAGGTTGGCTTTGATCCCACAGGCTTTCCAATATGCTTCCTGTTATGTTTTAACACCCCTGTATTGAGAAGATTGGCATTTCCTGAGGGTTCTGATTGATACCGCAGGAAATACCAGTGTACAGAGCAGGTGTGGGCACAGAGGACAGTGCTGAAGCTCCACTTGGCTGAACTAAGATTTCATGAGAGCCTAACAGAGCATAGCATTTAAAAAGGAGGGCCCAAAACGACTGGTTTTACTGGATAACTTTTCACAACCTTCTGCCTTTCTTATTTACTATTGTTCAGACAGGATTTCTGCTCCTCTAGGGACCACCTTGTTCTGGGGCTGATTTTTGGGGGATTTGTTAGATGTCTGCTCAGAGGTGCAGCTCAAAAATACACATACAGCTCGTAGGAACTAGATCTTGCTCAAAATTTCTGGATTTCTGTTTGGAATTGCATTTTGAAATTTCTTCTAATGGCCAAAAAGTGTTTGAGAAGTTCATAGAAATACTTTATTATGCACTGTTTGATGATATATTTGCACACACTTGTACTATAAGATTTTTTAAAAATGCGTTTTTAACACTTTAATTGTCTGTTAAAAAGAGCCTCAAGAACTTTACAAATAGTGGGAAAAGACTTATATGATCTTGAATTCTTCCTTTATACAACTATGTACAGATGTGCAGCCTTCACCCAAGAGAAAGGATTTAACACCACAGTTAGAATAGAGCTAACTGGCACAGCAAAAAAAACCCCCAACAATCCTGGAAACCAGAAATAACTCGAGTTATGCCTTTTCTGAATCCCTGCTGGGTACCAAAGAGTACTTCTGTGAAATTGCTGACTTAGGAGCACCATCATATCACACTCACAGTCTCTTTCTGGCTGATGTATTTGTAATAAAAAGGCCAAAGCTCTGTTTTGTAGAAATGTTTGAGAAATCCGTTCCAAACTCCCTTTCCTCCACTTAAAACTCAGGACATAAAATTTAAAAAAAATGCAATTTTTCAAAAATAATTTCAAAAGTGTCCAGGCACTCCCTGTTGCTTTTATTTCTAGTTTATCTGTTCCTGCTCTACTGAGCAGCATATCATCTGTAGATGTAATCTGTTTTCCAATAACCAAAAGCTTATAAGTTTATTTTACTCTATTAAATATACTCATTAAGATATAGAGAGTTTGCACTCCACAGAGACATCTGTTCAGCTATTGAGTGAATTATTTATAACCCACTTTAAGGCAGTATAGCTATAAAATATTTAAATGTAGTTTAGTCTCTGAATCAAAGTCAATATAAACCAGACTGTTTTCCAAAGGGGATTCCATATTACACAGATTCCCTATGTATTCTGACATTTTCCTGTTAAGATAATTTTTTAGCAGGACAATGCCTGTCTCTGAAGGGAATTAAATATATATGTATTTTATTCAGGAAAAGACCCTACAGCTGTATTAATAGAAATGCAAATACAAATCCCAACAACACCAGATCTATTGACACCCACACAGCATTTCACCATTACAGACAAAAATTCCACAAAGCTATAAATTTTGTAGGTTTACTTCAAATTATGCATCTTCCACATTATGTTTCATATTTCAGGCTTATTTGGGATAATGACTGTGTTATTACTGTGCTTAAGAAAAACTAAAAATTCATAACAGTCTTGAATCATAAAAATACAAAAAGTTTAATGGAAAATGTGTGTTCCCACTCTCACCACTTCAGCCACTCAAATTACTAAATTACTCATGCAAATAATGACAACAAATTATGAGCAAAACCAGGGTTTGGAAATGTTCACTTTCCTGAAGGCAGCTGTGAAGATTCATAGGCTGAAAACTGAGACCTAAGTAATTGAGGGGGCAGTAAAATGATATATAATCTATTTCACGCATTTGAAAAGTTTAGTGTTCCTTTTCTTTACAAGTTCAGAGACTCCAATCAAACAAAAATATTCTATATTTATTTTTCTTATTATTTTTCTAAATTCAAAACACACATGTGCACACAAACACTAAGAACTTCCTCGGTGCTCTTTACAGGAATATGATAACTAAATAAAATGACCTAAGCAGAGAGCAAAAAGGGAGATGAGCTGGACTGGAGCAATGAGCACATATTCTGATCCTCCCCTCTCTTACTGAAAACACTTCTGTTTCTGCTGTGCCAAGTGGAATATCCTTTCCTCTGGAGAAAGGCAGATATTAAATGTTTCCTGATCTGAAAGGAAACGAAGACTTGGAAAGGTCACCATGAGTGGACAGCAACAGACCCTCACAAGCTTTTCCCCAGTGCTCAGTATGCACATATTAAACTAAATTGTACTCTTGTATGGAAATTATTAGCAAATGTACAAAATAGACTTGCTGGTAATTTGCATAAAATTTCATCCTAAGGTGCATAAGGTTTGGCAGCAATGTCAGCGCTGATAAAAAAGGCAGGAGGAGGATAAGTGAAACCCTGCCAAGTCAGAAGGGACTGGCACATCATTTTAGCATGACCAGAGGGGCTTTGGGTGTAGGGAGTGGAGGCTGAGAGGTGACCAAACCTCCTTGCCAGGCTGACACTGAATGGGAAGGGAGAGCTGAGCAAAACCAGAGCTGCTGGGCTGAGCTCAGTTCAATTATGCATGGAGCCAATGACTGGTTGAACAAATGCAGTTTTTGTGTGTAACATACCCAGTCCCTCCTCCCCAGCTCCCCACTGTGAACATCCCTGACACCCAAGGTTTAGCAGCATTTAGCACTGTTAAATCCTCTGCACTCAGACATACAGACACTGCCAGCAAGTTTCACCCTGCATTGTTAACCCACCACGTGCACTTCAGGCTTATGGTGGTAACATCTCACTGGGAGCGCCTATGCCAAGGAGGCAGGAGTCACTGCTGAGGGTAGATTTGGTTCTGGAATGTTCATCCCACCATACTCTGTCTGGTGAACATATTTACATTATTAAGATTCACCGTGTGTTTGCTTTTTCTGGTAGCTTACAGCTTAAATATGTGTTACATGGGACAACAGCTTAATAACTTGTATTTCTCAAAAACTAAATCTGGAAAAATCTATCTCGGATGAAACCCTTGCTAGAGTTTTTGACTTCTCTGTTCCATAGAGAGCATAAGTGACATCATTAATTCAGCCACAGATTTCACATTTCCTGAAGTCCTGAATGTTTAACTGTGGAAACTTTATTTAGCATTAACAGGGAGGGTCTTTGCACACGGCTTGGTTTATTCTTTGAGCTCTCACAATGTGTTTAGTGGCACTTGAGCGCAGAAGAGACAGCTCTGCCCCTGTGGTCTCACAAACTGCTTTAGTGCCATACCAAAGAAAGGATCTGCACCCGAGATGTGTGTATATATTCTAAGCATAAAAGATACCTTACAATGCACCTGGAGAAAACATAAAACATGAAAGCAGCGTATTGAATTTAAGTTTGAAGGGAGACAGGTCTGCAGGAAAGGGGAGGAGGTACCAGGATTTAAAACTCCAAGAGACAAAAGCAGCTATATCATGCCCAGTCCAAATTCATCTATCTGCCAGAGATAAGCTTTTGATTTTATAGATAAACAAGATTTCCTCATTTGCAGATAAAATTGTTTGAGAAGTTGACATCAATTAAAATATTTGGCCCAAACAGATAACACATGATGCCTTTTTGCCATAAAACGTGTAATAAATATGCTTACAATCAACCTAAACAGATAGGCAATGCTATTGTTTGTCAACATTATTATATTGATGTAAAATACACTAAACATATTCGGTGAGATTAAACCAAGCCTAGAAATCATGAGAAACTGTATATTAATTTTAACTCCTCAGACTGCAGCACTCATAGTAATGGCCAAAGTCAACTGCCTAGGGCTTCATTCAGTAAAATTCCTAACACATAAGAGAAGAGCACTGGTACTGGATAACCAAGAAAACAAAATAAAAGGGTTAAAACTACGCTCCTATTAGACAGAATTACTCATTTGTACTTCAGAAAAGAGCAAGCTGAGCTCCTGAACAAGGTGAAGTCAATTCAAGAGCAGAGTAATTAGGACTGAAACAGACACATATGGTGGAGTGGAATCTCTGCAGCAGGAGCAAGTTATACAACTGGAGAGGCTGCTCTACTGCCAGAAACACAACTGTCACCAGGTGACATTTGTCTTCACAGACAACGTCGCAAGAATAAGGAATGATGCTTCAAAGCAGAATAGAGATTGCTGATACAGCCCTGGAAAGAGAGCAGGATGCAAGGCTGGGCACTTAAAGGTTAACAGCCTGCACACACCGCTCCCCTCGATCAGCCACACAACAGCATTGCCTTTGGAACTCCAAAAACTCTTTGGTATTAAATAACACACTCAAGTCCACTAAAAGTTCATAAATGCATACTATTCATATCCTCCAACAAATGCATGACAAAGCAAGCTAAAATCCATATGGAAATCACTGGAATGTTAAGGCAATTCTTTAGTAAGATTCAAAACAAGCGTAGGTAGTTACTTATGTGAAAACAGCATTTGTAGATAGAAGACAAAAGTCACAAAGGTGTCAGAAATAGAAGTAATTCCTTGCAGAGAAAAACTGCATGAATAGACAAATGCATTATGGGAATGCCTAAACTAATAATTACTGTTTGTAAATTCTTAGTCAATACATATGTCATTTGCTTCCTAGTCTCACCTTCAAGTTAAAACAAAAAGAAAGGAGCAGTTTTTGAAATGCATATTTTGTGTTTTACAAACTATCTGTACTTAAAAATATCTAGCTTAGGTTATTGTCAGTGGAACATGTCAGAATCAGCTTGTTGAGTCAGAAATATGTCAAAGATTCTAGTAAACAAGTCAAAACAAAAAATACTCAGATGTTTAAGACACTCAGGGGGAAAACCAAATTGGAATCTTAGATGGTGCTGCTTAGTAGAGCCAAAATCTAGGCCTTGCAATATGAGAAACCCTGGCAGACAAGACAAAAGATGCTTCCGGAAAAAGAAAGCAGTTTCCTTTCACGAAAGAAAGAAATTCAGCAAAGAACTAAACCCCTTGATTTATTCATTGCTGTGATTTGCTTTAAGCTCCTTGACACCTGACCAGCCTAATCTGGATATATATCATCCAAACCAAGATGGGAGTCAGGTGGATCTCAGAACATTTCGAGGAAAAAAAAGGGTATTAAAACTCCCTAATACAAATGAAGTACAAACAAAACACAGCATCTAATCTCCAAGGCAAAGCTGGATCCATCATCCAGATGCTGGTAACTCATCCTGCTCAAATCCCTTGCCCTGCACTTCACACAGCTGGAAGAAAGAACAGGAATTTTCCGTATTGGTGCACAGCAAAATGCAACAGACATACGCATGAGAAATACATTTTTCAGAAGTACACCTGCTGCAGTCATATTGCAAATATTCTTAATTTTCTTCTCAAATAATAGTAGCTGCTTCCACACAGACAAACCTCTGCATGTGGAAGGCAGAGGATTTAACCAGGCTCCACATCAGAGCTTCAGGCTTAGGCCACAGTGTCTTCACTTCTCCAAACATTTTAAAGACAAATTTAGCAGAAGGGTTCAACCTTCTTATTACCAGCCAGTAAGAAATGGATACAGATTACATTCTGAGCATTTATTCTTAAGACAAGTAGAGCTGCATTGCAGAGCTAATGTAATTATTACAAACATCACTTTTATGGAGAGGTGCTGCCATGCCCTGGGAGATGTGTATGAAGGCAGGGAAAAGTACTAAACACAGACAAATGAGCTGAGCCCTGAACTTCTCTGGATGTCTGTGGGACTTTGTATCAATAAGAAAAGCATCCTTCTTACTGTCCTCTCTACCAGCAACACAACACCAGGTTCCATGCTGGAAGTGAAAATTCAAAGTGTGTCCTGAGCTCACACCCTGGGCAATTGTGGGGATTTGATGGGTGGGTGATTTCTCTCACATTCAGTTGTTTTTCCCATATAAGTTGTGTTGTCTTGTGGAATACTTCATACTAGTACTTTAAGAGTGGTTTAAATTGGTTGCAGCATTACAAGGGGGTTTTTAAGTGCAGCATCCTGTGATGAAGGAGCCACTGATCTTTATAAGGATTAGTGTGCCTGAATGATTTTATGGATGACATTGGTGCAGGCATTTCCTTACCCCATAAAAATCTCACTGGAAACCTCAGTGACTGGTTATTTACGTTCCTGGAGTGCCATCTAACTTACACAGACTGCTGACAGTTTTCTGATATTTCAATGAAACCTTTTGGCATAGTGCTAGTAATTTATATCATTACAAGCAACAATATATGCTGAACACAGGCACAATGAGGAAGACAGAAAAAGCCAAACAAAACTTTGTCAAACAAACTTATATTTACGGAAGAAAGATCTATGTGTAGTAAGCTGAGCTGGCTGCTTATCCTTATTAAACAGCCAAGGAACGGTGCAGTGTCACAGAAAGGGCAATAAATAAAATTAAAATGCAAATTAGAATCAAAGAATTCCCAAGGTCTGCATGCAATTTCAAAGTGCACTCAGATTAATGTAGGATCTCTGCCCTTTCTGGTTTCCTTTTGGGAGCTTAAGCACCATGAAGAGTGCATGGGGGCCAGGAGCTAGAGGGCTGGTTTTCCTCCTGCAAGCTTGTCCCTGGTCTGACTCCTGAGGAACACTCTGAACTCCAGCTCCCAGCCAGCCTGGGTGTCCCAAAAGTGCTCTGCAGAGGCTGGGGGTCTCTTACTGGGGTCCAGGCAGAACCCACACAGCTCCCAGGTCGCTCTCATTTCCACCTCCTGTTGCAATAACCTGTCCTACACCCTCTTGTGTTTCTCTTACACCTCTGGGAAGCACCTGGAGCTCAGTATCCCTCTCCAGTACTCTCACAGCAATGACACGTGTTCCTGCTCTTTCCTTCCTTGGTGGCCCAGATGTGCTTAAGCCCCAAGGTGAAATGTCTGCCTTTCACATCCCTAAATGCCTGCAAAGACATCCAGCTCATTATCTTTCTTCCCTGAAGGAAGGGAAAATAAATTATTTCCTCCTGCTTCATTTCCACCTTGCAAGGCCACAGCTGGCACTCTGCACCATTTCTGTACTCTCCATTTTTTGTCTGTGAACTCGCTCAGGTACCAGCCCACAAGACAAACAGCAGAACACATCAGAGTAAGATCACTGCTGAAAGCTTCATTTTATTAAAACTTCCTTGAAAGGCTAAGGCAAACATGACATTTCTTCTCCTTGAAAAACTGGTGGCAGGGTAAGTTTCATAAACATTCCATTGCTGACCTCAGTTCTGTAATTTGCTTCAGTGTGGGTAACAAACGCAACAGAGGGGAAGTAAAAGAAGGAAGACAAATCAATGAGGAGGCCTGAAGGGAAGATTAAAGGAGGAAATGGAAATGCTGCATAAATCCTTGGGTAGCCCAGCACACCTCAGAGAATCATGGAATACCTGTGGCTTCCACTGCCCATCCTTCTTTTGGCCACAAAGGTCAGAACACGAACCAACACAGTGCAGGTGGTGTGTTGAAATTCAATGCCTTTTCAGTTCCTGAATACCTTAAAAAAAAAGGCACCTGAGGATAAGTCACTTTCAGGGAAATCTTGGACCATTATAGAAGGCACTCAAACTAATTCCTCTTGAATCCTTTGGATAGCCCTGAGCATTGGGGTTAGCAAAGGTTAACTCCAACAGGAAAAGGCACAAATACTCTTTAAGATGATCAAGGGCTGGGCAGTCCCACTACAGCAGAGCACATGGTCTAGCATCCCAGAGAGAGAGAAGCCAAGGACACGAATATTCACTCCTACCTTCAGTTCATTATCCATAGCCCTCATAAGAGCTGTGCACAGAGGAAATGATTTAAGTTACAGGATAACATTAGCACAGAGTCAAAATGTAAAGAAACTAGGAGAGATCTGTAACAGTGGAAAAGCATTGTCCTGGCAGATGCTGAGAAAAAACTGTGCTGGGCTGAACATCTAGGATGTATTTTTGTAGCAGATAATGTATTATTACCTGTCATGCCTGTGACAACCACTAAGCTGGACTCAGGATACCAGAAGGTCCATTGAGTACTAATTTTTTCCAAACAGTTAGATACATCTTTCCAGTCCTTATCTGTACTTATAAAGGTGTACACCTGCTGTATCTAACAGGGCATAGCAAGGCTCTCACCAACACACTGCTATAAATAAGCCCAGTGCAGGAAGATTCCTCACTGTAAGAGCCATCAAAACTACTCCTTGGGCTACAGACAGGCAAGGATTTGATTCCATGGGCACCATCCTGCTAACACAGCAATCTTCCAGCTGCCACAATACAAACAAAGCAAGCGTTCCACTGGCAGGATTTCCAGCAGTTCTTCTGAGGTCTTCCCAGTATCCCGAGTTTTACACATCATGAGATTTCTCACCTTATGTTTACAAACTAGAAGAGACTGTTCTATTTCAGCAGGTCACTTCAAAAGGCTTTTAGGTTGGGAAGGAGGCATGCTAGAAGCCCTGAGAGGGGAGCAGAGCTACTCCAAACACATACTTTTCCCCCTGGTCTCCAAGTACCTCTGTGGAAATTATATGGGAAATTACACAGAGTGGTGCTACAATTGAAAATACTCCTTAGCAGAACTCTCTTCAAAGTGGGGCATCTCTGTTAGAAGGTGAAAATGGAATTGCAGAGAAAGGTGTAAGCACGAACATCCCATTTTCTGGCATGCAGAGGGGCAGGAGAACGCCCCTGGCATGCTGCAAGGAGCCTTTTTCCTTGCAACCAACTCCACCTGCATGTACCATGGGAAAAGACTGGAATCCATGAAGCTGCACTAGCAGAGTGTTTCAGGAGGGGAAAAAGGTACCACAAACTTCTGCAGCTCAAGGACTGGCACAGAGGGAGAGGCAAGTTTCAGAAAGGTTTACAGTTTGCCTGGGATTCCAGTAATGTTCCTTTTCATCTGCTTTATCCAAACCACATCAGTATGGGCTGCACACTCCATGAGAACATTTATTTCTATGGAGAACTAGCATAGCAGTCTACAGTGAGTCATTTTTAAACAGTTTAAGCCTTTATGTTCATGAGGAACATCACATCTTCGTATTTATTTACTAGCCAGAACCATTCATTTTATGGCTATTTATCTGTGGAGATTGTTCTCAAGTGTGTTCATTACATCTGCCTAGTATTTCAAATGCCAGGTTTATTGGCTGTTGTCACTGGATACTAATTCTCTTAGCAATGCTCCTGGCTGAATGAATCCTACTGCTCTTAAAGTCTGGACTGTAGCAGGAATATTTGCATACATAGAGTTCCACTCTTCTTCTGGAAATACCTGTTTTTCAAATTAAAGTTTGACATTTCTGTGGACTCTAACAAATAGCTCACTACTAAGATTCCTTAGAGGAAATAAATGCCACAGAAGACCAACCTTGGCCCTCCCGATCAAATAAGATCAAAAAATAGTTGCAGACTGTTTGTTCAGGCAACTCTTCTGAGACTTTCAGGCAAACTCATCTTTGATTTGAACCAGAAGACACAGCTCTGCCTGCTCAGTCCAGAACTTGATAACTAACTAATTCAGAATTCCAAAGGATGGACTTCCTTACCCCTCCAAAGCCACAGAGTTGAGAAGGCCACTAAACACACTGCTCTTCAACCCTTAAATCCATTTACTTTAGGGAGGGGGGGGGAACTGTGTGAAACTTAGCACACTTAGTGTAGGCATGGTGCTAATGGCTTTCCCGAGAAAGTGTCCAGGTGCACTGGAGCAGCTCTGAGCTTGAACAAGGACAGTCACAGTTCACATCCTCTTTTTTTTCCTTTCTTTCCCTGAAACTTTCTACTTGCCCCTTAGAGTTTTCTCTTTCTGCAGACCCCCAAGAGGCCAGTCTTTCCCTTTTGGAAACCCAAAGTGCTCAGGAATGCAAATCCTGACAAGAAGCAGAAGTGAGAGGCATTTCAATTCCACTGAAATGGAGCTGAGAAACATGTGGAACTGATTCAATTCATATATCCCTCATCTTAACCCACAGCCCAATACTACTTATTCGCAGGAAGTCATTGGCTTCAAGTTTTATTTTATAGAGTAGAAACTAAAAATCTAGAGAAGAAAAATCATCACATTAGGATCTGTGAAATAATGACTCATATGCCCACAGAGTCATTATCTTTCACCAACAACATGCAAAGCCTAGAGAAGCTTTTGTTAATGATCGCTATTGAGGGATTGATGGTCACACAAATGGTTGGCATCTGCTGTTCCAGAAATCAACTAAACTCATTTCATCTTTTGAAAGAAAATATCCCCACAAGTATCAGACACAGAGTTTCTCTACCTTTCTCTCAGTTTACAGACTCTCATTCCAGTGACAAGCTGGGCAAACACAAGACTGTAAAGAAACCTGACAGCCTTTGAAATTCAGGCTTTTAAGAAACAGACAGAGGAAGGACTGACAATACACTGGCAAAGAAATGAAAAAGGGGAAGAGCAGGTGGAAATGGCAGAATGAAAATGCACCAATTCCTCGGATTGCCATTATATGTACACTGGAGGGCTGTTGTGAAAACCAGACAATTAGGAAGTGTTTTTCTGATTACCCAGCCAATTAGTACATGAAAGTCTGAAGAACAGAGCACACTAGGAAGAGAGTGTTAATTGTTAACCAGACAGCTCAATTTCTCTTGTGACCAAAACCAGAGCTCTCTTGTCCCCTAGTCAGATATCAAATCCTCCACTTTTCTTTTGTACACTGAAATCAGATAACCACCACAAGTCAGAGAATAGCATTTTGAGGGGTGCACACACTTTTCTGTATCCCACCTTCACACAGGAGGTGATTAAAGCAGCACATTAGATTCAACTAATTGTGCAATGAGACCACAGTTCCCTGAAAACTGACTGAAGAGTCCACTCATCCTACAGAAGGAAGTGGAGAACAGCAGTTAATTCTAAAATATTACTCAAACCAAATTCTTGGTTGAGATAAGGTGCAAACTTTCACTACTGAAAGATGAAGTAAGGGGATGATCCTTAATCATTGCTTATACTGTTATCTACTCTTAATGATCTTGGGGTAGGAATCTTCATAGGTTTTTCCTCATAAAACTCACGCTATTAAACACAAGACCTTTCATTTTGCAGGAGTTATCAGGAACATTGGAGCCACATTCTAAATTTCAGCTCAATGGGAACTCAGTATGGTACCCCTGACTTCCACAGCAAGGTTTTTTAGGCAAGTGCTGACAGATGTTATGGATCTGAGGCAGAAAAACAGCCTTTAGCATTTAATGTGGTAATGAGAAATTAAACTGCTTGAGGCATGAAATCCAATTGTTCATTTACACTGAAAACATACTGATGCAAAACCAGCCATTACAGTCATGGATGAGAAAAGTAGTAAAATAGATCCAAATCTTCTACAAACCACAGTGTTGAAGCTTTAATGTTTTCTCTAAGTAGCCTCTGGGGAAATATTCCCAATTATGTCCCTTGGCAGTAGGTACAAGGAGGCAAGAGGCTGGGCCTTCAAACACATGTAAGGGAGAATTTTCCCCATTAAGACTCATGAAATGAGTATTTTTTTTGTGTGTAGATAAAGCTTTGACCACCATGCCATGCTACAGGAAGGCAGGATCTTCCAAAACGTTTCTGGAAATTGTGCTTATTTCAGTTGATGCTTAAATGTTCATGCAAAGTGAGTAACTGAGGTTCTGAGGTTTGCCAGTGGCTGAGTCACAGCACAGCTTTCCTGAGCAATACAAGAGGCATGGATGCAGCACTGAAAATACAGCTGCCTAGCTGATTAAACCAAAAGATGAGAAAGCTTGAAACAGACCTCAAATTTCCACCAAAAGAAAACAGAAAAGGTTCAGCTGCTGCTGTAACCTGAAGCAGCTACAGTGGCAAAGGAAAAGCAAAACATGCTATTGAGGCATTCCATAATATTTACACTTACTAAAAACCACATTCTTTAGAGCAGCTTTATCTTGGATAAATAAAACAAGGAAGAGGACCCAAAGAAGGCATGGTTCTGTAAGGCAGCACATTCTGCTGCTCCAGGGCAGGGTGGAGGCAGAAGAGACTCCAGGAACAGCCAGCCCAGCACAACTTCACCCTCTTCCACTGAGCAGGAAAGCAGCACCTCCTTTAATTATTGTTCAAAACACATTCTGGATATCAAGGCCCCCAAATCACAACATGTGTATGAAATACAAAAGGCAATTTTTATTAATTACTCCATATGGAAAATATTAGACTCCCCTCAGAAAGGGATTAACCCTATTTCCTCCCACCACCCCCTGAGGTGTTTAGTATTGGTTTCCATTGCCTTTACCCATCCTTATCCAGGATCTACATTACAGTAGCTGTTGTAAATCTGTAATGTCCTATGAACTTCAGGGAGGCTTTTGTAGATCTTAACTCTCTCTATATTTAACTTATTCTCTTATTCCTTTCTACCAAGTACTGTATCAACACACCAAAGTTTCCAAACAAGTTTAGATTTCTTTTAGCACAATTAAGGAAGCACAGACAGAAGTGATTTTTGCAAACTGGAGCTTTAGCTTCAGCTTCAGATTGATGATTGTTTTCTATCCTCAAAATACTTTGGTGACTCAACAGATCTCCGTGACTTAAGCCTTGTATCTACAACTGAGCTAAACCAGAGTTGGATAAACAGATTTGGACTTATCTATGCCCAAGAACAGGACTATCAAATGTAATCCCCTTAGGCAATGAAGTGCAAGGTATCTACGTACATGACACACTTTCCGTGGTCTCACTGACACTGTCACCCAGCTGCGAATCACCATTTCTAGCACATGCCTTGGCTAGACCAGAGTCCTTACTGCCTGTCCTTAGCAAAGCTTTCCAGAAACAAGACTGCAGGATGTAGGGATAATTAGGGTGTAGCTAAAGCATATTTATCATGCAGAGCTTTGTTCAAAACACTGGGACAACTTCTTTTAAAGAACAAATTAATTTGGTGGTAACGGATCATCTCTCTGGTCTTTTGTTCCTCCTTCCACTCTGACAGGTTTACCGTGGAGCCCATTCTGTCAGCAGCATAGAGGAGGTATGACTTACACTCCCTTTTCAGACTGAGCAAGTGAAAAAACATAACTGTCACCTTCCTATCTTTTATTCCACCTTCTTATTTGAAGCTACTTTCAGGAAAAAAAGTTGTAGTTCACTGGCTAAGCAAAATTTCTACCCCAAGGACAGTGGAACTCACCAAGCAAACAGATCAGATTTTGGTCCCTGAACAAATAAGCAACTTTTGAACAACTGCCTGATCTGCATCTGCAGGAACAACTTTTCGCATTAGCCTTAGGGAAGACATAGAAGCACATACATCTTTTTATTCTTGCTGAATTCAGACCTAGAAATTATTCCATTTGAGAAGAGCAGTTTAGAAATAGCTCATTGGGCACATCTTTGATTTATATTAACCCAAAACCTGAGAGGTATTTAGGAACTAATCTGAATTTACTTCTCTAACTCAAAATAAGCCTCTTGGATTACTGAAGAGATCAACTCTCCACATGCAGAAATTACCAGTAGCACCAGGAAACTACTGGAGGTGTAGAAGACCCAGCTTCAAACCTGCACACCTTGCTCGGAACAGGAATGTGGAATTGTTTTCATTATATCCAATATATAACTAATCTTTTTGGTCTCTTCCAAAAAAAAAATCCACCCCAAACCAACAGTTTCCAACTTCTCCCTGTCTTCTAAGGTTAAATTCCCTGATAGTTTCTCCTATCTCAAGCAATTAAATTAAAATATACACACCTTACATTAGAACCTCAGTGCAAGATAAAGCTGAAGCCCCCAAGCAATCCCAGAAATCATTATGAATATTCAGATTTCCCACTTCAGAATGAAGCATTTTACAATGTTTTTGCATGTCACTTAATTCTTGCAGTCTGTGCAGCAAAGGTCACCAAGAAAGAACTGATGGAATTTGGGGAGTTTAATTGCCTTCAGCTTTGATATTAAGCAAGGTTTATCTGCAATTATATTTGACTTGGAGCTGAACCTATTCATTAGATACACAAGTTAGTTGTTTGACTGTGGAGTAATAAAGCTTCCACTTTCTTACCAGGGAGTCAAAAACATTATCATTTGTCACTATAATTTCCTTCCTCTCCAGAAAAGCAACAATAGATCTTGCTTGCAAAGTGATGGGCAACAGCTTTACCCCCCATCAGCAGCACCAGCTGGGGGTGGGAACACTCTTGAATAATTACCCCCCCCCCATTTCTGGATGTTTGCCATAAATAATGGAGCTGCATTTCTTCTCTAACCCTGGTTGGTACAGTAAACAATGAAAATACCCTGCCACCACGGATTCAGAGAGAACACCTTAAGGCTTGATACAAAGAGCTGTCACTCTGGAAGCAAACCTATGTCAGCAAAAATAAAGAGCATTTAGAAGTCTACAGGGGAGTTCAGAATAGCTTATTGCTCCCCCAAACGCACCACACTCAAAGAAATAATCTTTCAAAAGCACTTTTCCCTGTAATTTTTCCCTTCTTTGTTCTTCTCTTGCCAGGACAAAAGTCATCAAAATCCTGACTTAAAAGAAACCAGATTTCAATCTTATTTGTCTGCTTTGTCCATTTTTTCCTTTCCCCCACCTTTTCCACACTGCAATTAAAGACAAAGTAAAATCCTGAAAGAACTCAAGACAAAGAAAACAACTCTCAGAATCTTCCAAGAAATGGCAGATGCTTTGAATATTCATTTTGTGACACATTCATTTTTCAAGAAGTTCTGCAGCTGAAATGTGGCTTTTGGATGAAAGAAGGGACATCATCTTGGGGAAGAATGTATTGATTAATTTTAGTGCCATGAGGTGGTCACACTGAGCTACCAGGTCCTCAGGGATGATGATTTAAGAAAGCAAAAAATATAATTGCGAGGGCACAAAATAACTGTTTGCCACAGAGAGATAAGGTTACAAGAGCAACTAACTGTTTTTGGTAGGCTTTTGAGAAAGGAAAGCTTTATACTATAACAGAAGAATGAGAGAGAAGGCAGAACTGATGTCTGAATGGGAAACACTGAGTAATGGGGAAAGAAATAAAAGGGAAATACTGTAAAACTCAAACAGATATCAGTAATATAAACAGATGGTCTGAATGACTGAAAATGGTCTGAATTACTCACTAAAAATAATGAGTATTTTGGGCTTACACGACAATTTTTCCTCCATTGAGGAAACCAAAAAATTCAGCTCATACCACATAAAACAAACCAGTCAAAAAACACTCATCCTTCTCTCCTGAAATCCTCTTTCAGTTTAAGTGAAACTCATTGAGTAAAACATTTCAAGTAAGAATTGCTTAAACTGACCCTAAAATGTTTTGCTCTATATAAAGAAATAAAACACATCCAAATCTGATACAGATATTGAGTTAAAATTGGGAAGTTAAAACTGAAAGCAGAAGGCACTTCCTTTAATTTTTCTGCTAAGCAGAAAGGGTTATATGAAAAACAATCAGTTTTCATAATTGGCATTAGATTCCATATTTATCTTTCTATCTTTTAGTCTCTCCTCTTCAAAGAACATTTGAGGTGTCAGTGACTCTGTGGCACTTGTCATTCTCTCAAGTTCTAACTGGAGAAGAACCGTAACTGCAGTGGAAGGACAAGACAGGATGTGCCACACGCTGCCAAGTGATAATGCTAAAGTTTAACTGCTAATATTTATGTCTCAGTACATATAATCAGTTGTTACTCACATTTAACATCTCTACATGCCAAGGTGAATTACTAGGCTGTGATTTGACTTCAGCAGAGAAATGCAGCAAACCAGAGGTGCTTTGGAGAACTCAGTGAGGTCAGCATTTGGCCCTTGAGCCGGGGAGTTTTTGGATGCAGCCTTTGCACAGGACCACAATAAATGCTGTGAAATGGTGACACTTCTGCCTGCAGTCCCTCTCTGACCTCTGATGATGGCACTGGTTCAGAAGTCCTTCCTCTGCTCACCTGGGGCTGGCTAAGTTACATGACAAGGGGGATTTAATTCACTTCCTGGCTCCTGGTCCTCACACCAACAGGTTCACTGCTAAGCAAGCCCTTTTGTGCTCTCCAGCTGCCAATCCATTTTTTTCCTTCTGATAGTCAAATACCAAGACTTTCTGGTGGGGCAAGAGAAGTGAATTAAACTACTTTCAAGGGCAATAAAAAAAACCTTTTAGGTGGCTTTATTCATTTGACACAATGAACACCTGCCTTCTGCACTGCTTTCACTTCATGCACAGTTCTGACAAGGGCTATAAAATTACTTGACATTTGGTGAGATGCACACTGACATAGCCACACACAACAGCACAAGACAGGCAGGCTACAGCACATACTCAGCACTGAGAGCTGTTTTAAGTCAGATCTCTGTCCTAAAAGCATTTTTGGCATGCAGTCCTGAGAGCAATAAGTGAAAACCAGGTATCAGAGCAGCTGTTTCAGCTACGATTACCCAGGTTCCACATCAGATCCTGTGTTTTGCTTTAAACTACACAGGAGGGTTGAAGCTGAAACACAATGAATGTTTTATAAGCATTGAGCAATGAGGAGTGTATATACTTAAATAGACTCATAGAATCATTTAGGTTGGAAATGACCTTCAAGGCTGAGTCCAACCTTTGACCAAGCACCACCTTGTCAAACAAACCTGTCTGTCCTCACACATCCCCCCTCATTCAATATCTACCCTGCCAAGGGCACCACTTCCCTCTGTAGCTCTGAGAACAAGGTGGCACCACAAGCTGCACCCAAAACCTGCAGAAGACTTGTCTGTCAATGACAGGGTTTGGATTGAGAAGGAAAACTCCAGCAAAGGAGGTCAATGTCCTCAGGCAGCCGAGATGAGGAGCAGGGGGAACATTGTGATGGCCAGCAGTGGAGCCCTGCCTTGTGTTGGTGGAACTATCACTAAATATAGTTACAGGCAGCTGTTGAGGATTCTGTATTCCAGAGAAGAGCCAGCAAGAGGGTTGATGTCCTTACCTCCATCAGGGACCTCCCACCCAGGCAGCAGCAAGTCTGACCCTTCCCAGCCCACTCTGAAGGTTCTACAGGACCCAAAGGGCAACTGAAGGGTTGCCAAGGGCCACTGACACCAACACAACACAGAACCTCTGCCCACAGCTGTGTCAGAAGGTTCTGGAATCCGAGAGTCATTGTGACCCAAGGGCAGGACCCAGCACTGTGCCTCATGGAGTTCAGACCAGTGAGCTCAACCCATGGATCCAGATCCCCCCCCAGAGCCCTTCTGCCCCCCAGCATTTCCACACTCCCATCCAGCTGGGTGTTGTCTGCAAAGTGGTTGAAGGTGCAATCAAACCCCTCATCTAAGTCACTGTATAGTTTGAGATCAGAGCCACAGTTTCAAGGCAAGATTCTGAGTGTCCTGCATCAGAGCCACTCTATAGGAAACCACCTTTGCAGCCAGACACGGATTATGCAGAAATCCCTAAATAACAGTTTAGAGCCACAAAACTCAAGGGCAGTTGTGTTAGAGTGTATAAAGAACCAGACAGGCCACACATTTTGAATTATGATGATTTTGGGGGGAGAATGGGCATTTCAGTACAATATCTGCCTCAAAGTCTCACTCCAACTGTACAGACTCATGGCTCAAAAAGAATACCAAAAAGTTCTTTTGAAAGCAGGATGCATTGGCAGACTGATTTTTCATCACAAACAACACTCTGCAGGGATGGTTAAGGATTTATGACTCCTTTGCCATCTAAATGAAAGGAATCTAACATACATATGGCCTGTGCATTTGTCTGCTAGCTTTGCTCTGGTGAGTGTGACTGTGACTGCCATTAGTGTAGGGCAATGAAAAGAGACAAAAATACACCCCTTCAGAAATGTCTTATAAGCTACATCAAGAGAAGGAAGGCTGTTCTTCATTCCTTATTTATGAAAAGAAGGTAACAAGCAAAGGAAGGCAGACAAGGATGAGGCATCTTCCTCCCACAACCAACTGTCAGGGTTGGTGCCATGAGAGGAGTGACACTCGTTTGTTCTTGCATCAGCTACTTTTCAACCATATATATAATTCACAGAAGTTAAATTGAAGAAAAATATTTATTTAAGCATTCCATTAAACATCACGATTAGGGTGGAAATTTTCCAGTGAGGTCTCTTCCACCCAGATAAATTGTGATTTTTAATGAGGATTCCACATGCACCTGAATGGTGCAAATGAATTATTGAGAACTCCCTTTTTTCAGTATTTAAAGTGCAAACCTAAATTTTGGTTACACAAACCCACTATGCAATACAATTTCCAGTCCTAGGATTTTATGAAGTTATTATCACTGGTTCAAATAGATCTGCTTGCAAAGAAATTTACACAGAAACACCTACATCAGTGCAAGTTCAAGAACAAAAATATTCCAAGGGCTTTGGGATTATTTTGCTTAGGACCTACATCAGGTGTGGCCAACCTGCCTGACCCAACAAGCCATTCATTGTCACATGAAAACATTCCTGTCTTTCCGCAAAAAAAAAAATTACAAATTGAAGCATGCTTACTTGTGTTTGCTACTGTTGAACTCTTCAGGTTATACAGGCAAGTGATACAAGATGAGCATAAAAAACATTAAAAAAGGAAAAAGCATGACTGAACAAGGGAAAAGCAACTTGTGGAAGCCAAGGAGGAAAATTAAAATTGTTGCATGACAAACTGGGAACCACAAACAGAAGGAAAGAGATAAAAACATGGATAGTACTTTGAGGTGCTTTATGTGTGTTTTTAATGCTTGATAATTCAGGTGATTCTGTCTCAGTTTTAGAGACTAAAAAGTGAAAACAAGGAACTTCTACGCCTGGAAAACAAAGGGAAAAAAGCCAGGAGTGTAAGCAGTTGCAGTTATGCTACCAATGTGCTAAACCCAGGTTTCAATCCCTTCCAAAAGGGAAACTTAGACCATGGGTTTGGACTGGGACCCTTCCTGTCTCTGCTGAGTGCTCTATACCTCGAGTTATTTGATCAGAATTTATAAACTAAGGCTTTGAAATAGAGAAAAACAAGCAAATATATATTAGAGAAATCCACATACAGCTGCTTTCGTACACAGGATCAGGAGCAAGACCGTTTTTCCTCAGACTAGCACAGCTGTTCCATTGGAATACTTTAAAAATTGTATAAAAAATGTATAGGGTCCAGGTTGGAGATGGATTTTATTAAGGTATGTTTATCTATGCAGCAAATGTGCTAAACCCCCAGATTTCTGTAGAACAGTATATTAATGTCACCAAATCCTTTCTAGTCCTTTCTGAAAAGGCAGTTAGCTCAAAGGAGTATCAATAAGTCACTGCAGAAGTCCGGGCTGACCTCAGTTTTCATCCTCATTCCCAAGATCCTCATTCAGACAGACATGAAATAGCTTAAATTCAGCCAGAACCTTGCATGCCTTCACCATTATGATGTAACTCCCATGTGGCATCAACCTGCCTTGAGCCTGGCACCTCAAAGCAAACTTTTAGGACTGCAAGCAGTGGAAAGCTACCCAATGCCATTGAAAGGGTCAGCATTCAAACTGAGCTCTGCAAGAGCTCAGAGACAAAACTGCTGTTATTTCCTAAGTGTTGACTTGTCCATTAAGGGTTTAAGTTACAGAAGTAGGTCAAACAATTTACATAGAGACTAACAAGTCTAAGCACCCAATCTGTTTAGTTATTTCCTACATCCGAGTACCTATATCTGCATCTTTAGGCATCTAAGCACTACTTAGAAGAGCAAATGTTGTTACTTTCCAAAATGGGTCCCAGGAGCATGGCACAGCCTGCTGGGCACTGCCAAATTTAAGGGGAAAAAAAAACCAATTTACTTCCTGACCCTCCAGCAGAATTTCTTCATTTCCCTTTTCAGAAGGTCAGATGATAAAGAGCCCAAACAACTTTTCCAAGTCACACACAAATGTGACTGCTCTCAAGGGCACATTATGCTCAAGGCAGCCATACAGACTCGACACATTTTTCACAAGGACTAAATCCAATAAAAAAATCCAGGTAAAATCCAAGATCAGTCATGTGCAGTATCCTCCTGCATTACCAAGGTGATGTAAATACAAATAGCACTCAATTCACATGCTGGTTGAGCATTAATTATAGTTTTGCTCTACTACAGTTCAGGAAAAAATAAAAAACAAACTTGATTAAAGTGAAAATGAATATCAAGGGCAGTGATTGCAACTCATGCCTACTTATTGCCTTTCCAGCTGCTTTTAAAAGGAGACTGGTTTACCAAAACTGCAATGAAATAGAAATACTTGGTATATTTGGTTTACAAATTCCTAGATATTTCAAGTAATCTTTCTCTCAAGGTTTAAAACTAGTTTTTACCAAAGGTAAGTCTGCAAAAATAAGCCCCACTCTATTAAACTTGCCCATAAAATTGCCTCAAAAGAATAGCAAAATAGGAGCTTCATGCCTCTTTTTCCTGAGCAAGCTGGGCTTCCCCTTGGACAGCATCTCCATTGTCACAGATTTTCCAGGGATGTCCTGTGGCAGGTGAAACTCTCAAAACTATAGTTTGATTTCTGCTGGGCTAAAATTCCCTAACATCACACACCTTTACTTTCCAGTGTGAAAAGTCCCTTGGAAATGCAAGATATGACAGGTTTTGCATTTTTTTCCTACTGAAATTAGGATTAATGTCACATGGATCCACAACAGAGACAATCCATAAAGACCAGAGTGGCTGGTTTTGGGTGTTACTCCCACCAAAGTGTGGTAAAACAAAGCCAAAGCAACTACATTTAAATAACTTCATTATGAAGTAACCATTGACAATTCGAAACCAGGGGAAGATCAGTGCTTTGTTCTCTCAGAGCTTTTGGCACTTGAGGAATCAGTTTAAGGCTACACACTAGAAACAGGTTTTTATTCATGTATATAGAGAACATGGAGCTGTAAAATAACTCCTGGATCAAACTGCAGCATCGCAACAAATACACATAAAGCAGAATGTGCCATGAATAACAACAAAAAGATGGACTCAAGCCCACATCTCTGACTATTTCTAATGCAATAGCTTTTGCCACAGTGGGTAGCACTGAAGAATTTATCCCTTCATAGTTATATAGCAAAGAAACAAAAC
Organism: Sclerurus mexicanus; assembly: GCA_013396755.1. NCBI lineage: Eukaryota > Metazoa > Chordata > Aves > Passeriformes > Furnariidae > Sclerurus > Sclerurus mexicanus. Next base: position 308,130 of record VWZF01003479.1, on the reverse strand, counting down.
TAGACCTTCTGGACTCATTTTGTGGATAAAAAGGATTTCCACTTATACGAGTACAATGGCCTCAAAAAATGATTTATTGTTATTAAAGATAGCATCAAAGCCTTGTTCTTAACACTCACCTAATGTGGGCTGCATTTTCTTTGTATTGATAAAAGCCATCACAATGTCCTCACCCCTTTCTTTTCAACAAAGAAAACAAACTTCCATTTAGATCGTGACATTTGTTGCCACAATCCTAGTCAAACACTGATTCAAAACACTAATATTATCATTTCAGCACTTATTTTTCAGTTTGAATGAAGAGTTTGAAGTGTTTTGAGGGTTTTTGAAACTCTGCTTGCATCTGCAAGGATGAACACTTAATTTTTACAGATGCTTCCTACAGCTTTAACTGAAATATTTTTTCCTTCAAAGGCCAAGGAAAAGTCTCACTAAAGCCATCATATTTTTATCTACATATACAAGTCAGTCTACCAAAAGTAATTTTTTTAAACAAGTAGACTCCTTTATTTCATGGGAGATCTCATCTAAATATGAATCTCCTTTACAAAGAAAATTGTAACAAAGGCATCTTAACCTTTCAAAATATAGCTAATATTTCTGTTTTCTTTGCTTTTAGAAGAATATATTTCCTCATTTGAGTGATAGTTGTCTAAATATAGGTGTGTATTAGCAACAGGTTAGGAACAAATTCTAGCTCTGTCTCCCCCATATAAACCTACTGCTGAAGACAAAAAGGGTTAAGAAATGATTAAAAGAGCTTCTGTGCTCAGTTTATAAAGCCTATTTATGGAGTGTAAGTAGTCTTTCGACCTTAGAAGAATAAACTGAGGCCAGAAAGGAACACAGTAGAGAATGAGTTCCTCCAAGAGCCCTAAACTAAAGCACAGTAGGTCCCACCTGCCAGCAGCAGGGACTTGGATGGAATCTATGGATGGGGTCCATATTCAGGGAAAACCAAGCCTTTGAGTCGTGACAGATTTTCCTCACATCCCTGGGAGGCGACCTTTGCACCCACAGCTCTGCAGTTCAATTTAACAATTGCCTCCTGAATTATAGAAAAGAGCTTTTCTTCCAGGGATTGGTATCCTGCAGATCACAAGCACTTTTCCTTCAACTCCAAAGCCAACTTGGCTGCCAGGCACAGGAGTCCTATGGAAAAACCTCACAGTGAGAAAGTTATTCAAAGGGGACATTGTGCTTTGCTTGGGCTCTGAGAAGCCAGAAACAGCAGCATTTTCCCTGTGACAAACTGAGTGCAACTCACACGAACTCCCAAGCACTGGCACAATTCAGGGAGCAGGGAGAAAAACCTTGATGGGCAAGTCATTGCTGCAGGCTGTGGGCTGAACCCCAGCATTCCGCAGGGCCCCAGAAGCCTTCCAGGGTCTCACTGCTTCCCCTGTCCTTTGTCAAAAGGGTATTGGCTGTTGTGCACAGGCTCATGCAGATGTTACTTGCTGTGGAAAATAATATCCACAGGGAAACTCTCATTAAAGTTACAGCATTTGTCTTCTCCCTCCCTGCAAATTTTGAAGAAGAAAGCACAAGAAACTAAGACCTTCAGCAAGGCCCTGCCTCACATTCTGTACAGTCATCTGTCTATACACAGAAAATCCAGCTGTTTATATACAGCTTAGTCTGTACAAAGCTCATGAGGATTTTACATGTCTTACATAAGGTGGCATTTTACAGTGTAATTAGTGGAACAAGAGCTCCTAAGACTCATTTCAATGTTAGGTCTATATATCCACTATCTGAACCTGTTCCAAGTCCTTCTCTCATTTCCCAACAACTTATCACCAGAACTACAGTACATGAAAGCATACACATACCACAGATTAGAGCAATCTAGTTTATATTCCAAGACTGTTTACTTTATTCTAAGTTTAATTTTAATCTGATCTCTTCTTCTTGAAGGGAGAAAACACAGATCAGTAGAAGCATTAAATCCCAAGAATGGGACAATAAAGACAGAGCTGATCTTTGAAAGTGTAGAGATGAGCTTTCTGGTAGAATTGCAGAACACTTTAGGTTGGCAAAGACTTTAAAGAGCACCAAGTCCAATTGTTCCCCCAAGCACTGCCAAGCCCTCCACTTAACCATGTCCCCAGGTGCCACATCTACACATCTTTCAGACCCCTCCAGGGATGGTGACTCAGCTACTTCCCTGCACAGCTATGCCAGGGCTCGACAAGCCCTTTCCGTGAAGAAATTCCTCCTGATATCCAACCTAAACCTGCCCTGTCCCAGCCTGAGGCTGGTCCCTGTTCCCTGGGAGCAGAGCCTGACCCCCCCCAGCTCCCCCTCCTGTCACAGAATTGCAGAGCCAGAAGGTCCCCCTGAGCCTCCTTTTCTCCAGGCTGAGCCCTCCAGCTCCATCCCTTCCCTGGACACACTCCAGCCTCTTAATGTCCTTCTCTAGTGAAGGGCCCAGAACTGGACACAGCACTCGAGGTGATGCCTCAGCAGTGCCAGCACAGGGGACAGTCACTGCCCTGTTTCTGCTGCCAATGCAACCCAGGTACCCCTTGGCCTTCGTTCCCACCTGGACTCATGCCCAGCCCCTGTCACCAGCATCCCCCAGGCCTTTCCCAGCTGCCCAGTGACTCTGCCCCAGCCTGGAGCTGCTGTGACCCCAGCACAACACCTGGCATTTGATCTTGTTGGATTTCATACAACATGAATCCAGCCTGTGCCAATCCTATCCTGCCCTCAAGCAGGTCACCCTTCACACGACATGGTGTCATCTGTTGCCAGCACAAGCGATGGAGAGACCTTGTCAAGCCTCCTTTCATTGCCAGTGAAAGCCATTTGGCTGGTGCTCTGTGCCACCTGCAGCCACTGCCACTCTCCCCCATCAGGAAACAGTCCAATCCCATTAGCTGACAATTGCAAGTGATCAGCAGCATCCACTGCTTGACTAGTCTCTTTCCAGATGCCTCTATTTGCCTGAGCACTGATACAACACAATCAAAGTGATCAAATGTAAAATCAAACCTTCATGTAAAGAGCAAAGAGCATCCCAGCCAAGTCCAGAATGCTGTTCTGCATGTTTACCATGCAGCACCCAGAAACCAAGGGAGGGACAGAACACCTCTGTTTTCCCAGAGAGCCTTTATTTGTAGAAAAAAATGACCATCCTAGTGCTTCATGGATGAAAGGTATTTAACTAAATAGTCAATTAAGCATGGAAGTGTTGCTTTAAATAATCTCAGCAGGCTGAGCACTTACCAGTTCTTATCACCAAAATTGTTACGCAGCAAATAACCAAAGCATGTAAGTGTAACAGGTAGCTAAAATAGCTAAGCATAAATGTGTTTGAAAACTGGAAATAGAACACTAGTACTAATACACACACTGGGGTGACATGAAAAACTAACAAGGGGCAGGGTCTTTTCTGTGCTGCCCTTTTCATTCAATTCCCATAACATCACCTAAGAAGAGCTTACAGCAAGGGCTGCACTGTTCTGCCAGCAAACTTTGGTTTTGCCAGTGGAACAGATTGCAATTGGCAGGTGGGAAAAGTGATCCTCTTAACCATTATACATCCAAGTAATTCAATTTTCTGCTGATTCTTAATTTAGTACTTCAATGGTTACCAGGCCAGCATAGCACCTGCTAATTATATACCTGATATTCCCTTCGCAGCAATGAAGCAAGTCTTGCTCCTTGGGTTTACAGAGGGAGCTGCCACAAAGGCACCAAGTGAGTCAGAGCAATGTCAAAGTGACACCTGATTCTGTAAAGACCAGAACATTATACTTGCCATTAACTACCACCTCCATCCTCCCTGCAGTTCCCACTTGAAATGCCTGTGGAGCAAGGTTTTCCTTGGGGATTCTGCTTCTCAAAACAGTCAAGTCACCAATCCAAACTGGAATCAAGATGGGTGTAAACACGGGAGATATTTATTTGCATCAGATATGAGGCCAAATAAAAGCCAGATATCAGTCTGGACTTCTGGATATCAAACCAGAGGATTTCACTGGGGATTAAGAAAAGCAGTGCCTAATCTCATGTAAGCTGCCTAAAGCTGTCCTGATAGCCATTTAATAGCCATATTTACCAATATCTACTACTTTTTCCTAATTCAAGTATCAATACAAAAGTGTTGCAAAATCTTTGTGTCTTCCCAACATTCCTGAGGAGTCAAAGCCACCGGTCCCTTGGACCAAAACAGGAACTCCAGCCCAGAACTGCCAAATCCAAGGGCTGACCCAGCAGACACTTTCAGAGGAACTGATGTAATTTTGAAAGGGTCTGCAAGGTCAGGTGAGCTCTAGTGGCTCACACAAAATACTATCAGCCTGGCTTTTAAAGGGAAATTATCTGTCAAAAACATGAAAAGCATAAACCATCTTTCTTCAGATGCCCCTTTTGGTTTTCCTGCTCCCTTCCCCACATGGTAAAGCAGACACTGAGCTATTTGGGGTGAAGCTCAATAAATGTTTACAGGGTTGGTGAATAGGTCATTCCTCTGAACTCTCATCAAATGGTTTTTGAGCCTTCATCAAATTTGTGTTCAGGGGCTGAGGTTCAGGGCTGGCTGGGACTCTGTGCATTACAGGGGAAGTGATTTAGAAAACTGAGAAGCATTTTAGCACTTTAGTCATTGCCTCTTATTGTGAAATCACAATTCCCTCCAAGCTGGGTGTCCTACTAATGAAATGGGCACCAATTTGAACTCTGTCAACTACATCTCTGCTGTCTCAGAACGCATTAGCTAGCAATTATTCAGTGCTCATAACACTATTCCAAGAAGTTTCCATATTCCTTTTATATTCTTCCTCTGCATGAGTTTCTTGAAAATCTATCTCAAAAAGGAACTGCTTCCATTAATGCATTTTACTACAGTATTTGCACTTAAGGGGCAAAAAAAAGGGTGGTTTAGAATTAAAAACCAAGATTAATTAAAACAAACATTGCAATTAAAAGTATTGACAGCAAGAATTAACTTATTACAACTGACATGAATCATTACTGCTGTATTTTTAAAAAATAATAAGTCCATTTTTTTAGAATTAGCAGACACAACAGGAGTGGCACACCTGAAAGCAGGCCCTGCCTGCAGCCAGCTGGAGAAAGGGGAATCTAATGCAAGCTCGGTAGCTGCAGCCATTTCCCCAGGAATTATTCCCCAGGCAGACTGGCACTGCTGTTTAATCACGGCTGACAGGCTTCCCTTGATGAGCTGCAGGCAGCTCAGGAGAGAAGCCTGTCTGCTTTAACAAGCACAAGACAAGGAGGATGAGGAGGTCAGAGTGTCCCCCTCAGTGGTGTTATATTGCAGGGATGATTAACCCTGGCAGATTTTTGTCTTTATCCGTTGACAGTAAGGCTTACAATGAAGGTTCCAGGCAAGGATGCTCAGCACCAGGCTGCTCCCTGAGCATCTCCAGTACAAGTTCCCTGACTGTCCAAGCCATTGAGCATTTGCAACTTTGACAAACCTAACCCTGCAAGGTAATTTTGGCAAGGTATCAGGGGTCAATACCTTCATATACTGAGAAAGATAAAGCTGTGTCTGGTGAGACAGTCTGAACAGAGATGAGACTTCACATCTGACTTGCTTGGAATGAAATATATTAAGTGAGAGCTGGTACCTTTACCAGAGAATGAGCATCAGCTCCTTATGCAAAATTCTGTATCTTTATGTCAGAAATAAGAGGAAAAAAGTATGTGTTTAAGGTCTTCATACTCCCAGTCATGGAAAAAACTATTTCCACTACCAGATACAAGTACAAATACATCAAGAACTTGGCATACATACCTTCTCTTAAGCTAAACATGCTATCCATTTTCTGTTTCTGAATCCAACTGGAATTAAGTGGGTTATCTGAACAGTTCCACTTTTAAATTGAGAAAGGCCTCAGCATGTGGATTGGACTTTCTCCCTGTAACATCCTGATAAGCTCTTTCTTATCTTTGCAATGACAAGCCAGTACAGACTCTCATGAATATACCCCTTAGTATAGATGGGGAACACTCTGCACCCAATATCCTGAGAGTCACCAGCAACAACTTGCAGCACACACACAGCTTTCTGAGGCTCTCAGCAGAAAAACTGGATCAAAGTAGTTCAGGGAAATGGAAATCCTTATTTCAGAGTTCATAATTATGACCCCAATTGAGAGAATATATTTATTAAAACCAAGCAGAAATGGAGTGCCTCTTTAAGCAAGGGTTACTTTATGTCTAGGTTAGCTCTAGCTGGGCAGCTTCAGAAATGAAGTGGAAATCAGACCATTTCATCCCAGTTACAATGTACAAGCATTGTTTTCTCAGACACAAATGTTATTGTCACATAACAGATCCAACTCTCAATAAAAGGCAATGGACTGCAGCAAACCAGAAGCTGTTGGCAGTGGTCTACAGTGATTTTTTGAAAAACATGTTTTAAAAAAAGCACTTCCCCTACCTCACAGCACATGTTGCATCCTCCACATGAAGGCACTTCCCCGGGCAAACCTGTGTAAACACAATGAAAGACCAGAAAGAAAAAAAAATCACTAATTGTAAAAGGAGAACAAAAGAACAATATATCAGCAGTGACAACATATGAAACAAATATCAAAATTAATTATGCTTCAGGAAGTGTGACAGTGCTGACAGCAAGGCAGAGGAGCCCCACTGCAGCCCAGGTCTGTTTGCCCATGATTACAATTCTGCAGCTTGTCCCCAGTCCTGTGTGACAGCAGTGTTTAAATAAAGCTTAGCAAGGAAACAGGTTTTATCACCAAGACTACACACCACACTCCGGGAATTATCTCCTTGGGCAGTCAAAGAAATTTTTATCTATTTCATTTGGCTTCAGACCCAGGCTGTAATGATTGATTTCCAGAGGAATGCTGCCAAACCCTATTATTCTCCTGGAAATAACAGGAGAAAGCTTGAAAAAGAGTCAGGGAGACTTTTTTCAAATGTTTGTTTAAATACAGGGAACCCACCTATGACTAGTAATTAACTCCTAGTCTGTCATACTTCAGTTTTTCTTACCATTTCTTTGATCTGAAGCTAGTAAAGAATCTTTTAATCTATTTTTACACCTCAGTCACATTCCAAATCATCTGATTACTCCACAAAACTACTTTACCCTACAATAAAACCCCCATGATCTTGCTCATATACCAGTTACTAATAACAATAGCATTACTCCAACACTGCTTTATATTACTAGTTAATGTAGCATTAACTGAACGCAAATAAATTAGTTTCTTTTGATGGTAATTCAGTATTGTAGTCAAAACCAAAGAAACCCATTGGATCAAGTCAAACCTAAAAGACAGTGTACCATGAAAGTAATGGATAACCAACTGATTATGGTCAAAAGGCCAAAAAGAAGTGTCAGGGTAAAAGGATAGTATTTAAGAGAACAGGGTAATGTGCCTAAACTTAAGTGTTTGTTATCAAAATATAATAAAAAGTATCATGCAAAAAATAATTGGGAATGCTAAAGCTGGAGGGGAGGAAGAGACTCAGATGAATGCAAAGGAATGCATTCCAATTATCTTATAAATTTTCCAGTTTAAATAAATCCATCGCTATAATAAATATTTTTACTATCCTCAGGTTCTTATTTTTATTCTTAAACTTTTACTAGGATTACCCATCAAAGTCAACTCAGGCTCATTGTTTCAAATGGAAAGAAAAGGAGGTATTGGATCTGCCTGGTTGGTTCCCAACTAGTGAATTAAATTAAGTAACTAAAACAGAAGAACTAACTCAGGTGGCAGTGATGTAATAACCTCCTCTGCTCTCCATCTGGTTCAGCAGCCACTACTGAGCATATTATCAGCTCCAAGGAGTGAGCCACAACAGGCACAGCTCTTGCTTTATTCTCTGTGTAGCAACAGGTCCTTCTGATCTCCCCATCTTCCCTTTCTCCCTCCACCTGCATGATCAAGTTGTGTTTTCCCATTTGCTGTTTCTCATCCCAGCAACTCAGGGGATTAAGCAGAGTTGCAGCCTGATGCTAATGGACCTGTGTAGTTGAACTGGGCAGAGAGGGCTGGGTTTGGAAAGTGGCATCGCTAAAAATGTGACCAGCAACTGATCCCAACCAGTTCCTGTGCAAGGGGAAGGAGAAGACACTGCTGCTTCCTCCAGCTCCTGTGCTCTCAGACCACTTCAGTGGCTGATTCAGCACCAAAAGTACATCCATTTCTTTTTTCCAGTTAGTTTTGTGTCTGCTTAGCTGTTTGAACCCATTCAAGAGGACAAGCTCTGGAGAAGGTAAGCAACAGGAGCACCAAACATAGGAGAAAGAGTAGCTCAGAGGGACTCCTTTCTGGAAGCTGTTACCTGCTGCAGGTAACAGAAGACAAAAGAGAATGGTTGCACCCCTAACTGTATTGTGCTCCTTCCAAATAAGGACTGGAAATATCAGTGATAAAAATCAGATGATGATTCAGACTAATTGTAATTTTTAATAGGACAGAGCTGGCACAAACTCATTTTTTTCCTGAATCTAGAAGCACTGAGTGTATTCATTTCAATGAGTAAACACTCAAGATTTCCATGAATCAGCCCTTTAACAAAACCAGGCTTGCAAAACACAAACCAAACACATCAAACATGAGACTGTCCAATATTTGTCTCCCCAGAGCTCCGATTAAAGAGGCTAAGTGACACCTCAGTGCTCCTGAATTTTAAAAAATTAATTCTCAACCAAGCTGCACATCTAATCTTATTCAAATATTTCCACATAAATGAACATTTAACATGTACAATGGTATTCGTTCCACAGCAGTACAACCTCTGACCTTCACTGGAACACACAAGCACACCACAGACTGTCCTGCCAGACAGCACATGGATACAGAGGCAAGAGGACCAGAAAATAAAGATTCAATACTGTATTAGTCACTAAAATAAGACAATATGAAAGTATAAAATTAAGGCAAACAAGTCCTATTACACTTAGATCTGCTGCACAACTGCTGTAAAATTGCACTGCATTAAAAGGCGAAAACAAGTTTGACAAGTGAAGGCTCATGCAGTTTCAAACCCCTGAATTTACTCTCTAGTGGTAGCTTCAGAACAGAAAATACTTCACATTTTATTTTTTCATATTGAGCTTCATTTTTTTCACATCTTTAAAATTTTTCTTTAAATGCATATCACACATCAATAAAATAAATTCCTCATTAACCTTCTTTTTCTTGAGACAGTCATTGATTTCAATAAAGGATGTGAAAATAGAGTTATCCATGCTGCACAGAAATGCTTCCATGCAGAATTTAACCGGGGTTTGTGGATTTTTCTGAGCCTCCAGGCAGTAATTTGCTGAGGTTCATTGACTCAGTTGAGGTGCTATTATGGGAACTAGCTGAAGGAAGTTTATGTCTAATCATCTCCAACAGATCCATCAGAGAACACTCCTTCCCATATCCCTATTGCAAGCATTAAAATAGAGAGTAATCATTTTACAGTTATATGAATTCCTATACATGCTCCTGGAATTCTAGGATTAAAAACTAAAGAAACTCAGTGGCAATGTGGTTCCTTAACTATTAAAGCGTGGCTCAGCTTCCAGCCTAAAAACTTAAAATTTCACTTAAAAAGCTCACAACAACCTTCTTCTGTGTCTGAATTTGGTTTAAAATATTGATGCCTAAAATCCTGGAAGATAGGCACTCAGAGAAAGCATTAACAGAGAAAGATAGGCAATACCTTTATTGGGAGTTCAGAGGATTTGGGCTTCCACTAGAGCCTACAAAACACACATTGTTTCAACAAGGATCTCTGCGTCCAAAAATCCCTGAAGAACCCCATCCTCAGAAAGGTTACAGCTTTTATACTCTTCCTAACAATTAATATAATGAATATCTATAACCAATCATCATTTCTAATTCTCTCGGTGGTCCACCCATCAGGGTCCTAGGCTGTGCCCCCTGGACCACCTCCAAGGGTTTCTGGGCTCTTTTATTGTTTTGACTTCAAGTTATCTTGCAAGTGTCTCTGAGAAATATCATGACCTTCAGAAAGCCTGAGAATGTGTGAGAGAATCACTTTAGTAACTTCTAACACCACTTAATATGTGAGCAAGAGAACCCATACTTCTAAAACTCTAAAAATCTACAAAATACACACCAAACCTTCAGGCATCAATATAATATAAATATAACATTACTGACTGTATGAAATGGCAAGTGACACAAAAATAACTTTATTTTGAACAATTAGATGCCCTGTATTTTACTCCAAGACACACAGCATGACTAATTTCCTTGGATATTGTGGTTAAGCCAAAAGCACTTTGCTTCAGACTTATTTATAACCTTTAGGCTTTAACTGAGCACAAACATTTAAAACATAAATAAATATCAAAATACTCTGTGGCAAAATACAGGGGCATACAACACAGATGTGTTGTTACACAGATGACTGTAAACAACTTCCTTACATCTCTTAGGCATTCCTTGCCTTTTGTGTAATTCATTTAGAACCAAATTCTCAATTAAAAACCAAAACACTGCAAGGTTTAATTACTGAGGCTCAGATTAATATTTATTATGTAATTATTCATCTTTACAATCATTAGTCCCAAGTTTACAAGTTTCTCTCCCAGAAAGAAAAAACAAAATTCAGATTTTAATTAGACTATTTTGAATATTATTGTTATTAAAACCCCATTGTCTCTCTAGCAGCCATCACCACAAGTTTTTCCTTTATTTGCCAACACCTTTTAGTTAGAACAAACTCTTTCTTTCCCCAGTCAGGACCACCACCACTGATAGTCAAACAACACTAGCACAGATTCTGCTCAAAATAAACTTACCATAGTAACTTTAAAAAGTAAGGGAGAAGCAGGCACATCTGTTCACACTGGACTACACAGTGGTAAGAAGAAAAAAATATAAAGAAAGAAAAGTTCTTACCCAAAATTGCTGGAAGAATGCAAAATTTGATGAATTAGCTGGTCTTTCACACATGTTTCACACTTAGCCTTGGTATAAATATTTACTAAAAAACCGAGAGCATCCACACAGCCCTGTTTGAGCCCCTGCACTGATGCCCTGCCTCAGAACAGCCAATTTATAGTGGTCTGGCCGCGAGGGCAACCGTTTCAAACCTTAAAAAGCTTCACCTGTGCTGAGTTAATTACTTGGCAATCAGTGGCAAAGTGGCTTCAGCTGCTCCTGGGCTGGGACGGCAGAAAGGGTGGGCAGGTATCCAGGATAGATTTGTCAATATAAACCTAAGAAATCATCAGAGCAGCAAAGTGCTGGGATAATTCTTTTCAGTTTTCTGGGTTGCATAAAATGTCAAAATAATATATTTTTTCCTGTTTTTTGCACTTGGGTCTGTTACTTAACATTGCAGAAATGTTAGATATTACTTACTTGTATTTGAGCTGCAATAAAGCCAAGAGAAAATAAGAATTAAATGGAACAGAACGTGACTGTGCTATTTTAAAGGCCACAGGTCTATGAAGTCCTTGAAGGTGCAATGCTGCAGTTGTGACAGCATAGCTTGGTATACACAAAAATTAATAATTTCTCCTTAAATAATTACTGATGTCCATTGCCTGGGGTACATGCCCTCTCTCCAAGTGTGACCTTGTTCAAAGAAGACATAATTTTCTATTCTCACTCCCTCAGAATTAGAAATCCATAACCTTCCCCTTCACTGACAGTTATAAAAAATGTTATTAAAAATAGACACATTGGTGTTGCATGCGTAGATTCATTTTAATACAGTGCAATTTTTTATTCATGCTCCATTTCGTTTCCATAGACCCAGTTCCCAGCGGTGTCCTGCACTTCTCAGAAATATCCTTGCGCGCTGTCCCAACCTCCTAAAAGAAACAGTGAGTGGGGATGAAAAATAGCCCTGCTGAAGTTCCTGCTTAGTTGGTGCTGCTTGGGGAGAGTCAGTGTGGCCTCGTGTAGTAATTTTGACTACACTGATTTGGTAGATGAGTCTCATCCTGGAAAATGAGCCTTGTCTTTTTTTGTTTTCGAAGACGCAAGACACCAGAAGTCTGGAGTGTGGGCTGTACAAGAGGGCTCCTTTTGCCTGAGGACTGGTGTGTTAATTAGAATGAGACTAGCACAGCAAGAAGTTGATTCTCTTTACAATATGTTTTTGCCTCTGCTGCGGGATCTGTTTTCACAGAAGCAGCTATTTATGAACCAAGTTGTCGTGTTCTGTCAGGCAATCCATGACTATTCCTATTCTCTGACGGCTGCTACTTCTGATTACACCCGTGGCAGTTTGCCTCGGGATGCGTGTATCAATCTTTGTCACTGAGAAACATGCTTGATTTTGATTCCTCTTTCATCTCATGGCAAAAACCCCATCCCATCTCCAGGGGAAGTCCCAGTTGTTAGCTGTGCTATTCCCATCATTAAAAAATACCCTCTGCTTCCTGCCTACTGCCTATTTTGACAAACCATGAGAACAGTTCTATCAGCCACTGCTCTCCCCCGTGCAGTGCTTCTCAAAAGGACAAATAGTGGGTCCAGTTGCCACCTAAACCTCTCGTGCACGTGGCAGGGACTGGAAACGTGGGTGAGAAACTCCTGCTTTGAGCTCTCCTTTCCAATGGACTTCAGGCTGGTTGCACATGGTTATTTTTTATAGCAGAGCTTTACATTGCTTTGTCCCTTGAAATTTTGAGACCAAACTGCATGATTATTCCTTTTGTCCCTTTCCTTTCTGCGACAGAGAACCCCTCATGAGCTGCGTGTGAGAATCAGTTCTTTGATAAGCTGAGCCCTAGAAAATGGGAGATCATAATTACTCAAGAAGAAGCCCTATTTTTTGTTATTGTGACGGTCAGAACAGGCAAAGGTAAACACCTTTCCCTCCAAATATGTCTTTCCAGTGTTACTGAGCTCAAAGCTACCTTTCCTAGCATGGAGGAGGAAAAGGTGGAGTGACCTTTGAAATGAGCTCTAAAAATCAGCATGACTTTGATGGAATCTGGATTTCACTTTTTGGTGTATATATTATTCCTGAAAAGGTGTGTGTGCACACTTGAGAATTTTAAACATCACAGAGATTCTGGAGTCACCAGGTGCTTCCCAAAGGCTGAATCTGCTCTAAAAATCATGTAACTCCTGTGTCTAGTACATAACTCAAGCCCTAGATATGATTTTTCCTAGGTTTTCCCAATGAGCCTGGTAGTCAGGCAGAGAACCAGATGTCATTTTGGAGCCAGCACAGCATAGGAGGAAGCAATCAAGATGTATTCTGAAGAGAGATACAGACCAGAAGGCTGAAAAGGCAATTTTGGTGGTATTTGTCCCTGTGTTACTGACTCTGAACCAAAAAAATCTGCACAAGCACCGTGGTGAGCGAAGTATGAGAAAGCAATGAGGTCCTCAGTCATGCTGGTTATTTAATGCACAATGATAACTTCATTTTTATAGGATTCCTTGCTTTCCTTCTGCTTCTGTTTGACATAGTTTCAAAATCTGCACAGGAAAGTGGGTGGAATAAGAGATGTTAATGGATGTTGTATCACTCAGCAGCCCTTCCCTGGTCTCACAGACTGATTCTATACATGGTCTGGAAGGTACCATGCAATCCCAATTTCCTGCTGTGGGTAGATGCAGCTGGTTTAGAGTTCTAAGAGCAGCAATAGAGCTGGGAATTACGGTCTTCACATAGCTGGGAACTCACAATGAATGAGAAACTGTAAAAGCACTCGGTCCCTTGGGCAGGTCCCCATACAGAGACTGCATTTGCCTTCCTGAAGGCTGGTTTTCTTTAGTGGGCTTTATGAAACTCAAACTATTTAGCAGGCAGCCATGAAGAGGAAAGGACATTGTTCTACACAGTCTTTAGATTTGCAGAGTTAATAAATCACTCATATGCTCCTTTCACTTTTTAATGGACTGGTCCCCTAGAAATTTTATTTGGATTTGATGCAGGCCAACCTGCAAAACTCCTGTGGCAGCCACCACATCTTACTGATTATGTAGAGTCACGAACTACCCTGGACAAGGAACCTTCTGGAGACTCTTAGGCACAGACAATCATCCTGCTGCAAACCTTCCACTGTGTAAAGTACAAGCTGCTCTGAAGAGCAGAAAGGATATTTTTTAGCAAGATCAAGATGCCTAGACTTTGCTCGCTGCCCTTTCTGAAAGTCACATCTAGAAACCTGGATCTCCAAGTTGATTTGTTTGGGCACAATTATCAGTAAAAGCTCCTTGATCCACTTGAGAGTCTAAAACAGCATAAGAACACCCTTCAGTTCTCTTCAGTAATAATTCCCTTTTCAGATTTAGTTCAACTAAAACTTATTTCTTAGGAAAGAAGTCCACACACACAAAAAAAGGAAATGCATGGTGAGGCTTGGCATATCTCTTTGTTTCCTAAGTGTATGAAGCATTCAAATGGATCTCAAAATGTTTTTTGATGTTCACAAGAGTAGAAAGGACACAGCTGAGAGCTGCCAACCTTTTTTTCCGTATGTTGCTAATGTAATGACTGCTGTAAGTGCCTCCAGTTATTCCACACTTGACCTGTCTCTATTACTCTTCCTAATAGTGACAATTCACTTTACAAGGGGTCACATGGGAGAAAATGAGGCTACTCAACATGTAGGGTGTTACTCAGATGATATGATAGATGCATGAGCTCAGCACTCCCTCTAAGTAGTGCCCAGACATATCTGAGGTAACTTTAAATTAGGTAGCTCAGGGACAGAGAGCATAATTGCAGCAGAATGGAGCTCAGCATAGGCTAATTCACCACTTCTGACAATTCTTATTATTCTGACTTAGCTATAAAGCAAAGGTCTGGAAAGTTGGCACAGGTTTGTGTCCCGTTGTCTGCCATGAGAAGGGGAGAAATAGGGATAAATATATATATTAATCAGCTATACATAGATATGCTTCACACTTTTTTATTTATATAAAATCTATTTTCTTTATATAAGATCTGTTTCATTTAGGAGCTGAGACATCCACAAGTCTCAGTTATAGTACAGTTAGGATTGTATTGTGGGTGAAGCTGCACAGTAAGAGGCACAGACCATGAGACAATAGATAGGCTGGAGACATGCTTTAGCTTTGGTTCCCCTTTTCTGCCCACTCCTACCGTGTGACGGCATTTTCCTCAGGGATTTTGGTTGCATTCTGCTGTAACAGCCAATGCTAACCTGCAGAATTTGTGCTGGCCTGCTTAGCAGCAAATACTGTATTGGGGAGGAATTGTTCCCTTTACTCAAAAGTATTTGGTCTGATGTTGATACTGAGCAGCAGCCTCACTTTCCCTCTTTGATACATGTGTTCTGGAAAACCAAACACTCAAGGAGCATCTTCAGAATATTTATGAGCAACAGGAACTCACTAGGTGAGCCAGTGAGGCTCTAGAATGCATATCAATAGCTTGGTAAATACACTGGAGGGAGAAACATCATGCTGGTCTTATACTGGGGACAAAGATCACATGGAAATATGATTTAAATATTAAATAAGGAAAGGTTATTCTTTGTAATGTTAAGCGGAAGAAAGGGATTAGTAGATGGCAGTGATGCATGTCATCTGATCTACTTCAGTGGAAATATTCAAAATTCATATTCAATGAATGTTCAAATTTCATGAATATTCAAAATTCATGAGGATTTTTTTAAGACACCAAAAAATAGGCTGTGTCTTTGCTTTCTGGTTTGGGCAAATGTTTTCAAGGAAGTACAAAATCCAGTAAGTTTCCCAGACTCATAATAAATGTGTGTATCAGACACATTACGAAGCATCCAGACCCTGCTCCATGAAATAAGGGGTCTCAGTTTTGCTTTGTGAGCAGTGCTTAACACAGCAGTGAAATGCCCTTTGTGCTCTCCTGTCATAGCAGTGATGCACAAAAAACCCAGCATATCACCAGTCAGCCAGGCTCTCTCCTGACGGATTTACTAAATGGCAGATTTAAGAGATGGAATCTGCTATAAATCTAAAAAAAACCCAACCATATTTAATGCAGATTACAATCCTTTTCGCGCATTGTAAAAGTAAGACATTTATTTGCTTTTCTTAACTCTTTCTGTGCCAGGTGACATAACTCTGCACTGTACTGGCACGCTGCAGGCATGTGAACAGAGCACCACAAAACGTTGTGGTGTGAACTTAGAGAAGTTATGAATGGATGTAATTGTGCCCTTTTTACCCAGGAACTTTGTGCTGAACTTCCTGTGGTGTGAGAGCGGGGCTGTGTTGGCTCTCTCTGGGTATCTGGTCATTTCAAAGCTGAAGATTAAACAAAGTATTCATGCTTTCCATCACTTTTTCAAAAGACAGCTAAGAGGATTAGGGAAAAAACCATTTTATTTCTTTAAATGAAGGGACGTGAGCCCATGAAGGAGCAAAGAGATATGAAATGACAAAGGGTGAGTGATGGAAAGGAAGTGTTTTGGTTTTGTTTAAAGAGAAAGCCCCTTTTCTTCTGTAAGACTCTAATTCCTGCTATTCTGGAGCACAAAAGAGTATTCCCCACTGAGCATCTCTGCAGAACTAATGGGGCACCTTGTTGTGTGCTACACTGCCTTGCTTTTTAAACGGGATTCATGGTGTGGCTCTGTTTTAAAATCCTAGGGCAGGCTTGTGCCAAACTCTCTGCCAACACAGGTTGGTGCTGGGACAAGAACTGCCAGTGACACCTTCCCTGCCTCAGTTCCCTCATCCTACAATCTCCCCAAGGGTGGCTTAGGTGCCTTTTGCTTGTCTCATTCATATGTTTCGAGCAGTTAGAAATGGAAAGTGAATGCAAAAGAATGGAAACAATGTCGTGTTTTTGGATCAAGAACCCATTTCCACGGAATGTTCTTTCGACCGGATGGGGGAGTATGCTGATATAACACAGTGACAATGAAAGGGATCAGCAGTGCTTCAAATTCTATTCCTTTTGCTTTTGTTTTAACAGATCCTCTTTGACACGCTGTGATTTCCTTGGAAATTACTTCATTTTTGGTCAGTGATAACAATGCAAAGCAAGCTGTGCTTCAAATGCTTTCCCCTTCATGAGATTCAATTTCAGAGATATGCAAAAGAGGGAGTATAACTGAAAGATAGGCAACTTCAGCCCTTACTTCCAGCTCTACTTTTACATATTGACCCTCTGGGGTGCTTCATTCCAGTTTCACACCATTTCCCACTTTTATGAGATGTGGGTAGTTCTGGAGATCAGCTGCTGGGCTCACTGGAATGTTCAGCTGCTTTTGCTGCATGTTCACACAATGCAGGGCTTGAGTTCCAGCCCTGGCTGAGTGAAATCCTCCCTTTTACTGTTGTTCTATACTGTGTTTTCTGGTATTTCACCTGAAATGCTTGTTTCTATACACAGTCTCTTAAAATGTTTTTAAACAGATGCATCCAATATTATTATTTTCCCTCCAAAGGGCGTGTATTGAAAAGGAATATTGTCCCTGTGCCTTGGAAAGGGTCACACTTGTGTCTCCACTGCATTTGGCAGTATCGGGAGCATCTCTGGAACTTGGGTATTCCCAGACTGAAGCAAACACACTGGGCTCTCACCTTGGCCCAGTTCTGGGTTCCTGACTTGTACTGACTCATAATCTACTTACTCTCATGAGTTAACAAATGCAGAACTGCAATTTTAGCTCCGCATATAAATAATGGTGTGGACAGCTTTAACCAAGTTTTTCCCTTCTGTGGAAGTTCAAATCTCGGGAGACAGTATGCATACAACCACCCTCAGCAGAATCATTAAGGCTAATCTGCTGTATTTAATTAAATTAAGCCAATTTAGTCTCCCATTGGATTATTTGAGGGGAGAATCAGATGCAGAGAGAACAGCCAGATTTAACCATTTTAAACTGCCCTGCCCTTCTAAAAGTTTTCCACTGTCAGACCATCCCTCCGTCTCACTACCATTAACTAACCCCATACCACAAGGCTTTGAATTGCCAGCTAGAAAGGCTTTTGGGGACTTTTATGGGACTATCTGTATTCTTAAATTTTAAAAACCTTTCTGGAATCAGTGCCTGTTTATTAGCCTTACTATGGGCAGCAGTCAGATACTTAAAAATTTAGATTGCATTGTGAACGAAGCCATGCCAGAGCAAGAAAAGGATCACCACAACAAAGGTTGGCTTCTAAACCACTGACTGCAGCAGAACAGCTGAGTTTTGCACAAATATGAAATTAGGAGTTTGCCATCTTGCTGCTTTCTATACCAACAAGTGAAGTGCTGATGAGCTTCTTTGCAGTCAGGGGATCAAAGCCTGTTGACAGTGATTTTCTGGGCCATCATGTGTGGTCCCCTGCTGCTGCTCAGGCAGCCTCATTGTATATTCTCATTTATAGGTGATCAATTTTTCCTATTAACAGCTTGTCTCTGGCAGGTGTTTCTGACCTTCACTCTTTGCAAAGACTGGAACGTTTTTATGCACTTATAAATGAGTTAGAAATGTAAGAATAGTCTTATTTAATAGTGAATGAAGTTCCACAAACTGGAATGAATAAAGAATAAAAAGCAGTGTTTTAAATGAAGTAGGATTAGCAAATGCCTCAAGGCAGAATTGAGATCCCATATTTAGAAAAAGATGAAATTGCACTCTGTCTGAATGTAAGAGATAAAATAATTTGCAAATATATTAAAGTGGAATTTGCAATGACTTTTAAGGACAGCACTTTTTACCTCTCTCTCTGAGTGGACAATGAACATCACCTTTTATGATAACTCTATGCAGATATCTAAAGGTTTAACCTGACAGTGAAACTCCTGAGTATCTTAAGTCTGGTATAACTAAGTGTATTGGTGTTCCCAAGCATTACTTTTTTAAAGAACCTGCACCAAATTGCCTTTATCAATCCATTGATAAATGTCTATTGATAAAACTGGAGAACATCAGAAGCCTGCTGGTAATTGAAAGTTCCTACTCTGCAGTATTCCCACACACACTGATGCTTTTGGATCTTTTGGCTATCTAGGGGGATGTCTTATCTTACATCTTATTAGTGCAACACTGCCTTGTCATCTAATTTGACATAATGGACTGATTTGTGTTTGATATTTAGAGACACTTGTCCTTCTGCCCTCGACTATTTTATTTGACCTCTCCTGGAAATGAAAAACAAAGTCTCTAAGTGTGTAAAAGACCTACACAATGTATTTTTCTTGTTTATGGCAAAGAAAGTACTTTGCTGTGATTTCCAACATTACATTTAGACATCTGACATCTATAAACAGTGATTAGTTTGGCCTGTCTTACACATTTATATTGGCCTTGCTGAAAGCAACAGTAGTCACTGTGTGAATTCCTGTAGGAGTGGAACTTACTTGTATCATAATTTATGATGTCAGCTGTCAGTCCTGTAAAAATCTGAATTTCTGAGTCATTTACAACGCCCACTTTTAGTTCCTGCTGCCCAAGCTTGTCAAAGATCACGTCCAGGAGAACCAGCACTGAAGTGTGTACATGGAGGTGGATGGAGGTAGCAGTATTTTTAACAGTAAGGCTCAAATTCAACAGCTTGTTTCTCAGAAAACAATAAACACTGGGGCTCTGAAATTTAGCTGCAAAAAGGGAGAAATTCAAATTTCTTTACACATGTCCTGGGCTGGGTGGAAATGCTGTTACACCTTCCTAAACCGATGGGAGACAACTCAGTGGTATCCCTTTGAGGAGATGTCAGATAGATGGTCAGAAATGCATGGTGAGACTCTGGCACAGCAGAGGCCATCAAGTTTCATGCAGGTTTTTATGACTGGCCTGAGTGTTTAGGACAAGCATTTCTATTCTCTGAATGTCCCTTCCACAGCTGGAGTCTGAGGTGGTGTTCCACCAGTGCTGGGGAGCTGCAAACAGAGCGAGTGGAATATGTGCTCCTCTGACCCCAGAAATGAGCTGTACTCCCCAGTGTCTGTGGAAGTGTCAAAGAAAACACCGAGGGTGTCCCTCCCCCCTTGACTTGAAAATTGGTGAAGTAGATTAAGAGGTATTTCCCTATCCTTTGTCACTGGGGTTCCCCCCCCCCGCCCCCGTATCAAATAAAGGGTGGAGATTTTCTTTAGTTTTCCTTTTGTTGCTGCTGTATCTACAAACCCCCTTTTTGTTGTCTTTGACAGCAGTAGCCACATTAAGTTCTAGCTGGGCTTTGTCCCTTCTAATTTTCTCCCTGCACATAGTAATGACATCCTTGTAGTCCTCCTGAACTGGCTGCCCCTTTTTCCAAAGGTCATAAACTCTCTTTTTCCCGGTGTTCCAGCCAAACCAGGTACTTGCCCAGCAGCTCATCTTTTTAGCTCCATGGCTCCCACACTGAAGCCAATTCCTGTCTAACCAACAGACATGAGATTTATCTGCACCTGTGTTGTAGGTTTCCTCAGGTACCTTCAACATGTGTCAGTCTAGCTGTCTAAGGCCTTTTATCATCTTTTAAATCCTACCCATGCAGTCAAAATCTGTCAAACCACACAGGAAACATTTGCTAGGGACTGAATAAATGTATATTGCTCACTGTTTAATTTATTCCATGGACTTGGAGAATAACATGCCCACAGCTAAAATAAAAAAAAACAGGCTGAAGACCTGAAGCTGAGCTTCTAGTAAAAGGGGTAGAACTAAAGGATAGACTGGGTACCTGAACCACAGAGAATCTGAAAGGATCATGCTAAAAGGGGTGGAGAGAATCCACCCAGGAATCTGAAAACTGAGCTTCTCAGATGCAGCTTAGTGTGCTTTCTGGTGTTTTCCCAAAGCAAGTAGTTTTCTGTGGTTTGGGAATTTTTGCCCCTGGAATTATGATTTGGGCTGACTGCATCTTCCCTTTCTCATTCCATTTTCATCTTCCATGTTGCTAAGAGGTTTCCATGGCAATTCTAATATTGGATTAAGGAAGACATACTACTGAGGGTAACACATCATCTCATAGCACATGTGCAGACACGCTAAGAACTGTCACCAACTGCTGTGGGTAACAGGAGACAGCAGAGTAAAATGATATCAGCAGGTTGCAGGGGAAAAAAAGCAAAAAGCTGCTCATCTGATCCTATGCAAACACAGATTCATTGATTTTGATGGAACTACACTGATTTCTGCTATTTGAGATCTCAGCCCCAACAAATTGCACTTGTACTAATTCCAGGGAAAGCAATGGAGCTGAGGTTGCCTGCATTGAAAACACCACGGTTCACTCCTGCCAGCAAACATTAACTCAATGGCCCTTTGCCCTTGCCCTGGAGACACTCTGAATGGCAATCTTTTTCTTTATAATACCCAGTATTCATATTTTCCTGCACGGCCTCTGACTGGGACTTGTAAGCAACTTCAAACAGCTCAATAATTACAGCCCTGCTACAGAACTCTTACAAAATATTAAGCCTTGGGTGGGGACTGGTATTGTTCAAAAGGAACAAATTAATTGTCATAAGGCTATCAACAAATCCAGAAAGGATAGCAAAGTGCAAATAATTGTCTCTTCGTGTTTGGAGGTTATTTTGTTATCCCAAGGCATTTTACTGATCCAGCCCCCAAAGATGTGGCTCAGTGTGTACCTTCATGCAGGTATCACCCCTTTTACTGGTCTGGTGTCACACCTGAGGGCTGGGCTGGAGAGAAACTCTGGAGATTCCATCTCCCTGTTCAGTGGGAGTTCTCTCGTGGGGAGGAGGGAAGTTTCCCTTTCTGGTTCAGTCTGAAACAAAGCAGAGATCTAATTCTCTCCAGCCACTAAACATCTGTCTAATGGTTACTGCAGGCCTGGTCCAGGTTATGAAAAGGCTCTGTCAAGAAACTTAAAATTTTGGGGTTAGAAACTATCCACAAACAGCAACAGTACTACATACTTTATCTAAACCAAGCAGTTCTGACTGACTTAGGAAATATATGGATGTTCTGGGGGAAAAAAAATGTTTAAATACTGCTTAAATAAACTGTGAGTTAAAAATTGAAAGTTTTCCAGATTCTTTTATTCTGTCTTTGGGGTCTTGGCTAAAATAAATAAATAAAAATTAAAAATGCATTAATTCACAGGATTGCCATCTTGAAGAGTTTCTTTTTTGTCCATGCCTGGCAGGAAGGAGTGGGAAAATCGGTGGGTTTGGTTTTGCTGGTGATGCTCCAGGAGTTCAAAGGAGTGGAAGTTCCAGCTCTGTTCATGCCAGAAAATGGTATCACCTGTTGCCTCACAGGGCACCCTGGTCATCCAGACAGCCAGGCTTTTAGCTCAGCTTTCTAACCCATAGAACTATTTGTGTGGGGGCAGTCTTAGAGCTGTCACAGCGAGATTAAGGCTTGCCCAGCTGATGGGATCCCAGCTTTAGCTTCCTACCAGTGATGGAAGGGCAGGCAGGATGGGTGTGCTTTGGTCTGGATTTGTTTTCAGAGCTCTAATCTAAAGCACAAAGTCACGCAGTTGGTGAGACAGTGCTCAAATGAATAGACCAGCTGCTTTTCTGGGAAATATTTGAAGCCATAGCTCTACCTGCTGGAACAACGGGAGATGACACTGCACCGGGAGGCTGGGACGGGAAAACTGTCTGGATGCACCTAAAAACTTCTTTTCCTTTCAGAATTCACAATGGAGCTTCTGTTTGCAATGGCAGAAATTTTCATGAGGTTTTTGAGGTTACATGGTGTAAGACTGGAGAGATCTCTGTCCCTTCCTTGCAATCCCTGCTGGAAATAGCTGTGCAGGGCCACAAACCAGCCTTTCGCTACCAAGGGAACTAAGTGTAGGGTTAGGACCTCTCTGGTATCAATCTCCTTTGAAGTTTTTGGCACTGGCTGATTAAGATGAGCTTAGTCATTGATGTATTTTCTAATGAACAGTAAACACAAAAAAATGGCAAGGTGGCTCATGGATAACATTTTCAGGAGCATCCAGATGAGTTAAGCACTTCTAAATACTCCATAAGGTGCCACTAAGTTTCTATGAGGGCAGCAAGAGCTGAAAGTCTAAGGGATGCCTTTGGGGTTTATACAGTACAGTGGTTTACAGCAGTTCTTTAATACTTTGTTTCCTTGCTTTGATTTTGTTTGCACGTTGGTTTTTGGAAAAGCTCTGTACTTCATACCAGTCAGGTTAGAATTAGCCCTATTGCAGAGTGAGTTTTCTCCAGGATTTATGCTATATTTTTTATTTCTATAGTGCTTCTGTCTAAAGTTCTCAGTTCTGCTTTGCAAACATTTATTCACAAGCTAAGCCATCCTGCTGATATGATCATCTCTATTATTCTCTTTCTGATACACAAATCACCAGCACATCTTCCAAAGCTGGCCAAAACAGTCAGTTATTTCACAAAGAACTGAAGAGAAAATTGATTTTAAAAACATCATCAAGTCATTTGTTAAAAATGCGTTTTGGTTCTACAAACTTAGTCTCTATTTCAAATTTTTATGTTTGCAATCAATATTATTTATGGGAGTGCAAGGGATCTTTACTAAGAAGCTTTTCTGCTTTATGTTTTCTGTCAGAAAAAGAAATGGATTTGGTGTTAGTTCTTTTTCCCCCTAATATGACATGAAATTGTGCCTGTAAGAGATCGGAACACAAATGTGCATACATGCATAATTCTGTATCTATACACAAAATGGAGCTGTTAACAGGTTTTCTGACACCTCTTGAAGGCTGAAGATGGAGTGTAAACTCTCCAAACCTACAGAATCACAGACCGGGTCATGCTGGAAGGGCCCACAGTGGCTCATCCGGTCCCACCTCCTGCTCCAGCAGAGCCATCCCAAAGCATATGGCACAGGATTGTGCCCAGATGGGTCTGGAATATCCCCAGTGAGGGAGACTCCACACCCTCTCTAGGCAATCTGTTCAGTGCTGGTTCAGTGCTCCATCCCTTCAGCATCTCCACAGCCTGCACTGGACCCGCTGCAGGAAGTCCATGTCTCTTGTTCTGAGGAGCCAGAGCGGGACCCAACTCTGCAGATGTGCCCGCCAGGGCTGGGCAGAGGGGCAGGGTCACCTGCTGGCAATGATCTTCCTAATGCCCCCCCAGACCCCATTGGCCCTCCACAGCTGTATTGAGTTTGCAAGAAGCCCAGCTCACATATATACAGCCCATGCAGAAAGGGCTGCTCCTCGTCATGGGGTGGCAGCACCCTCAGGAACCCTGTAGGGCTTCTCCTGCACGTTTTGCTGCTGCAGCATGGGAACAGAACTGGTAACTGAAGCTGAAGGGGAGCTTGAGGAGAGACTCAGAAACCCCTCTTCAATATTTGCTCCAGCTGGCTTGTAGTTACTTTTATCACAAAGGTGAATTTGCTGCCTGTCAAGAAGGAGTTACTGGAAGTTGGAAGGACACAGTGAGTATTTTTTTTCATGTTGTCAGTATTATAACATGCAAAATAACAACTTGGATTGCTCTAGCAGAAGCTCTTTCAATAATGCAAAGCAATCAGCAACTGGCAGTATAGTTCTAGGATATCTTTGTAGACCTCCCCTATGTGCTATGTGCATGTAGGCAAGGGGAAAGCTTAGGTTTTTTAATAGTCTCATTCCCAAATTTATACTATTCTGAGTGCTGGACTGTTGGGCTGAGAAGAGCCAGTGCTTGAGGGACACAAGTGCAGTCTCATGCTGAAGTAAATTCAAAGAGTGGAGCTTCCTCTTCCTAAACTGGGATGGGCATCCAACAAAGGGGAGGGATGCACAGGCATCTGGAGTGGGGCTGTGTGCTGCTTTACATGGTGTCCCTGCTGGAGGGAATCATCCCCTGCACCACAAAAGGGCTTTTAGCTTTTGTTTTACATCAGTCCTTTGATGCAGTGGCCAAATGAGGCTCTTTTCCAAGGTTTTCATCTGTAGTGAAATCCTGGCCCTTTGAAGTCTATAACAAAACTCACATAGCTCTCCCAAATATTGCAAAATTGTCTCCTCTTGCTGAGAGAAAGCCTCCAACAATATACTTTCAGGAACAGCTCTCTGCTTTTTTTGCTTCTGCTTCTCTTTGGGTATGTCTACAAATAGAACTGGACCAACACTACACATAATGTATGCCTGGCCTCTGCAATTTCAACTGTAGCACCCTTGCAGGGGCATAAAAACTGGCCTAAAACATGTCCACAGAAAGATCAGGTAAAGTAATCCTTTTTATTGAGATTGCTCAAAAAATTTTAAAAAGAAAATTTCCAGCCAGAGCAAGCTGTGAAATTTTCATAGTTTTGTGCAAAAGTATGGAAACTCTTGGCTTTAAGTGCAAGTTTTTCACTAGAAGACACTCCTTGTCTTGAAATTAGGAATTTCAATATGAAAAAATCATGTTAAAGCAACATGAAGCAAAGGAGCAAAACACTGCCTGCCCATGGTTCTCCCAACCTCTGTGGCAGCAATTTAAAAGAGCAAGGGGATTTTGTTGGACTTAACTTATTAGAGTGGAAATTAATTTTCTGATTGTCATGGAAGCTAATAACAGGAAAGGGCTGTTTTGGTTTACTTGTTTGTCTGAAGCTCCAGATGCCTTTAGGCATCTTTATTGCTCTCAAGTAAGCAGTAATGATAATTAGAGGGTGAATGGATAATGTCATTTATGGCTGCAGGTCTGCAAAGATCCCAAGAGAAAGGCACACAAACATCCAAGCTGAAATGTGTGAGATGTTAAGATCTCAGTATGCAAGCTCAGAAAAGTAGGGAATAGATACCCATCTGTGGTACTGATAGGACATATTGCCATGTATTTTAAAAACTGGGGTTGCCAAGAAAGAAACTACAGATTCTTTTGTTATCAAAACCCTTGAATGTTGCAGGATTTACATAATATCATGAGACGGAATCCTTGAAGCCTTTGGAAACAAACAACAACAAAAAAATCAGCTTTTTGTGCTAAAAAGCATTTCAACAGAAATTAAGCACCTCTTTGTGTTTGTAGCGTGGGGATGTGCTGCTCTTTTGGTTTGTCAGCTGGGAACATTGGAAGTGAAGATGGAAGTATAGGTGAAATTAGTGTTGTGTGGTGGGCATTTTGACTGAAACAAGTGTCTGTGTTTTCATCATTCCACTTGTCTGTGTCAGCTGGTGTGATCTCACAAACTGGTAAGGGGAAGACCTGAACAAATGCAGGCAGGAGGCAGTTTGGGAAATGGTCTAAGATGTTCTCAGAAAGTTTCATCCTGACTTCAGATCGGGTCAATCTCATGACTAAAGCCTCCTGAAAGTCTTTTTGCATTGGCTAAGTGTGATGGTAATTAATGTGTAGGCTGGAAGGCTTTATCAGCCACACAGGGCTGGAGGAAGGCACGGGAGCTCAGTTGTGTTGTACATCTTTGTCTGAATGCAAGAGCACCATTCTCTATGAGAAAAAAGGCTTTAATTTCTTTTCAATGCATTTTGAGCAGTTTATTTTGAAGCAGCTGCAAGGCTGACCAGGGTGTCTGTTGCAACTTGCTGAAATTTAAGTGCCTCGTGTTAGAATTAAAAGTGACTCTCTGCTGTTGTGGAGTTGAGGACTGGAATAGGAAATCAAAGAGTTCCCCTCTCTGCTAGCTGGGAAACATGCTTTCTCATTTAGGGGAAGCAGAAGGAGGGAATCGGGTTTCCATAGTGATCCATGAGGAAAGGACGTGGTTACCTGGAAACAGGACTGCTGAAAAAGCCTTTCATATATTTGTTTATTGATGAGAGATCAAAGGCAGCTCCTCTCACAGAGGAGTGGTGAGGCTGGAGCCAGAGCAGATGCTCTGCACCACCTTTGAGCATGAGCAAGTAAAGGGATGTACTAAAAACTTTCAGCAGGCCCTCTTCCACCTAGAAATGACTATTTGTTTGTAAATAAAGTCTTTATTCTCAAAAGCTTAAAAGTGGCTACTGATTTGGAATGATTGCTGCAGTCTCTGCTCCCCCTTCTCTCATTCTTCTCCTCAGACATACAAGCAAGTCCTGCAACACCTGGTACTTGCCAGGATGTGTTCCCGGAGTATTAGGTAGCCAAATCCCTTTAAGGAAGTGCCTCGAGTGGGTTCAAGAGCTCCCAAAAACCCCTGAAAAGGGCTGGAAGCAGAGCACCAGCCAGCAATGTGGTAATTTGGTCAGCTTTGCCCAGAAAAGCAATCATGGAGTCTGTAATTATAAAACTACTGATAGAGGAAATACTGCTTGGGTAAGGAAGAGGAGGAAATATTTAGGGTCCTCTTGTGCTCTTCAGAGAATGTTCTCTTTCCTTGGGAGCAAGGCCATGAAGATTGTGCTTAGCATTAACTTAGTGCCATTTCATGTCAGCTCTGTTCAATCAGGAAAAAAGTTAAGCCTGTGATTGAGTTGTTTTCACTTGGAGACTGTCTCAGGTTTGAATTTCAGCATCACACTTAATTCAAAATCCTGTCTTTGAGAGCTCACTCTGCAATCCTTCTGAAACAATGAGAAGAAAGAGAAGTCTTACCTGGCTGTGTAATGAGGAAAACTAATCATATTGAGCTCGGGAGCACTACTAAGTTATTGCTCTAACATAGTTTTGTGGTAATTTACAAGAGCTTTTTTTTTGTCCTGTAAATATTTAGTTCCTTTTTTGTTTATTTAGAGAAAAACTCCACCGCACAATGTCTCAAATGTTCTTATGGCAATCACTTCCCTAGAATGACTTTGTTCCAAAGTGGAATATTTCCTTTTATCTGCTTAAAGATAGGCTTCAGTGCAAGTCTTCCACAATTCTGTTTCTTTTGGTAGAGATAAAAAAGATTTTAGGTGGAATACCAACAGTGTACTTATTCATACTTTACTATATTTTTACATATTTATACTTGTGTATTTGTACCTTAGGAAATTGGTCTCTTGAATAGTTCCTTTAGTCCCCTAATGGGCTTTAAAATTTTAAGCTGACATCACTGTAGACAAATGCCATAATTTTCCTTAAATGCTTTTGCTTCCCACATCACCCAAAGAGAGAACACTATAAAGTGAGAACTCTGTGTTACTCCTGGTGTTTCTGCAGTCCTTCAGTCACTGCAATTCTGTGATAAGGATGCCATTTATTTTTAATTTATTCAGTCTTCTGTTGACTCATAGCCAGAGTTTGATTTTTCTTTCAACGAGGCAAATTGACAGGGATAAGAAAGGCTTGGGTTCTGAGCAAAATGAGCAACCCCAAGAACCCTGAGACTTTCTGCAGCCCCCACCACTGGTGTCCAATGTGTTTGTAAAGCATCTGCCAGGTGTGGGGCTGGTGCAGTAACAGAGCTCGCTCCTGTCACTGAGCTCCTCTGGAGCCAGCAAATGTCATGTCCATCAGCTCCTGGAGGCAGCTGGTGTCATCTGCTCATCGATTCCCACAGCACAATGTCAGCCTTGGAGTTTAATCCCCAGCTACTTGCTGTTTGCACAAAATCAGGCAGCAGAGCAGTGTTGAGGGGGATGTGGGGGACAAAAGGGCATTTCAGATGGCAGAGCACAGGAAAAACATTCTATCAGCTGGTAGCAAATAGAGAAAAAGAAAAAGCACAAAAAGTTGTGTTTCTATCTGACTGGCTACAAGAAAATACAAACTTCAGGTAAAATGTGCAAAGCTTCATTTTAGTAGGTGTTTC
This sequence comes from Sclerurus mexicanus, assembly GCA_013396755.1. Classification (NCBI taxonomy): domain Eukaryota; kingdom Metazoa; phylum Chordata; class Aves; order Passeriformes; family Furnariidae; genus Sclerurus; species Sclerurus mexicanus. The sequence continues at coordinate 279,686 of VWZF01003479.1, read as the reverse complement.
ACAAAGAAATAGCCATTTTTCAAGAGGTCTTCCTGTTGAAGTAGTCTGAAGTCTGGCTGGGAAAGCTAATTCCTGGAAGAGTAAGGATTGTCTCTGCCATGTCTTTCTGAGCTGCACACACTGGTTTTGCTGGGTGCTGACTCCTCTTTCTACAACAACATTTGCATTGACTCAGAGGGCTGTTGTGACACATCAAACCAGCAACTGCTGCAGCAAAGTGAATAATTAGGGCAGCATAAATAGCTTCCTTCCTATCTGATCCATATTTATGGAAGAGTCACTCTTCAGACCTCCAAAGAGGCTTGTATTTCTAGGCAGGGGGTAGGGATTGCAGGGCCCTGCATGGCCCATCAGAGCTACATGGACTTTCTGACCATCCACTCTGTATGTTCAGCCTAGTCCTGACAAAGTTCCTTACACTTTGAACCCCAAATTGATCTTAATTCCCTCTTTGTTCTGGAAAGCTTCTGCCTCAGGCAGATTTGGTTGCCTCTCAGTAAGGGAAGTATTTGGATGTGGAAAGGATATGCTGTGCAGTCAGAGTACAGCCAGGATCTACACCTGTAGTGAGGTAACCTGGGTGGGACTAAGGATTTCCTAGAAACCACGTGTGTTCCAGGTGTTTCTCTGCCACTATCTGCTCTGAGCCCGAGTTCCATGCTTTCCACAGGCAGAAGTACTTGGAAGATGCTGCACAAGCATTAACTAAGGAAAGCTTCCTTTCTACAGAGCAATAAGCCAGGAGATAGTGTCTGAAACAAGTCACACGTGGTTCTGATAAATGGTCCTCACAAGCACAGTTTTCTGTTTTTGTTATTTACATAATTTTACAGGTCCCGTGTGAGCAGAGTATCATAAGCAATGAAACAAAAGATGCTCAAGTGTGCTGTATAAAGGAAGTGGAGGGGGGAAAGGGCAGCCTGAAAAAAGCATCCCAATGCAATCAGAACAGATTAGTGGCTTTGATATGTTGTCAGTAACTCCTCTTATTATGAGATGATATTCAGATATAATTAAGCTCCATGTCACAAAGATTCAGAACTAATAACTCTGATGGAAATGTTCGCAAGCTGGGGGTAAAACATTCTCAAGGTCCCTGAAGGAGGTGCTTTACCTTTTGTCTGGTCTGTGTGAGGACAATCTTAGAGGGCTTGTAGGCACTTTGGAAGGTCAGAGTTCCCTGGTGGCACTAATTACTCTGGGGATAATAACCAGCTCTTTGCAACTGATTAACTTTCCTTCTTATGTGTTGTTGTAGGAGTTTACTTTCCTTAGATCCATTTAGCTTTTTGTAAAAAAAAAAAATGCAGATGTTAAATATCAAGAATTCCTTGTGCAACTTTGCTTAGGACAGAAAGGTTTGCCATATGACCTACAGTGTAGCAATATTACAGTTAAGTCAATTTTAAATGTAGAGCATTCCTGCCTATAGGCTACTGTCCTAACATTATTTTATTAACTGTGTGTCCTGTTAACTTTTATTATATGGAGAACGTATCAGAATTTATTATCCAAAGGGTATGAGGTCCAGGTGACACAATTTTTGAGGCACAAGGAGTAGAATAAACAGTGCCCTGTAGAGTACTTGTTATATATGTATGAATTATTTAAGAGCTGTCTAAGTAACAGGGAGTAAAAATACGTGTGGTACAACACAGTAAAATCCTAGAACAAGAACTAGAAAGGATTCTAAGTATTCACGATTGAGACTATCTGAGAAATCCATCTCTCAGATGTGGCCATTGTTTCCGAATAATTTAGCACACCCTAACCCCTGGTAACCTGTTGTTGCAGGAGTTCATCCCCAGTGCTCAATGTTCTACTATTGTGAAACCTCCTGAAAAGCAAAGTCTGCACTTAGTAAAATTAACCAGCCATCCCTGGAGGTCATTGAAGGGCTGGTATGTGCACTCTGCACTTCCTCCACAGAGCTAAGAACTGGGTTACTACTCTAATAGTGTTCTAAGGACAGTTTTGAAAAGAAAAGTGCAGAAATTGAAAGGTAAGGAAGTGGTGGATTGAGAAGTTCACCATTATCATAATCTCGATTTTCCTGTTCATTAAGTACAAATCTGAACACTGCCTAACAATTCACACAGCTGGTTAAGTCAGATGATTCTAGCAGGAGTGTGAATTAATTCACTGAAAAGGTGTATTTATTTCCATTTCAATGGAATTAACTTAGAATGAGTTGAAATCTTGTTACTGAAGCCTTCTCGCCGCACTAGAGGGAACAAGAAGTGAATGCGGCCTGGGTTGGTTTGTTTTTAAGAGGAAGTTCTTGAGATGTATTTAATACCTAATATATTGTTTCTAAGTCCAGCTGAAGGAAAAGTTTTTATCCAAGACTATAAGACAAATAACTTATAATCCTGAAAGTATTTCAACATAAGCGTTAGACCTAAGACACCACTGAGTTTTAGCTGTGGAAAAACTCATTACCTCATAGGAAGATATTAGAAAAGGCTTTTTTATTCTGATAGAAGAAACATTTTAGTCTTCATCTACAAACATATTCTAGTTTTCACTTCTCATAAAACTAATTTTTTGCTGGAAGAGGAGAATTTGTAACTTTGAAATGCACTACATAATTGAACACAAAAGTTTTGTCTTTGAACAGGACCAGTGAATGGGCTTTTAAATTATGTTTGCCATAAACCGAAAGATTGAGCAGGTGAATGAGATTGATGTTGTTTTGCTGTTGGTTTCCCACATTTATTCCAAATCACAAAACTAATGGTTTCTAGCAAAGCCTCATCAGCTGAAAGCAAAACTGCTTCTTCCATTTTTGTCCTATTCATCAAAATACCTGGGCATGGTAATTTATAACTGCTCTGCATCTCACTCTTGGAGTTTATATGGCTGTAGTGGGTGTCACAATAAATGGTGAATGCACACAAATCCATTTGTTCTAAAGGGGTTTAGCAGGAGAAAATCAATTATTTTTTTTTTTACCAGGGAGCTTTTTTAACAGGCAGCTACTTGATTTGGGGCAATTCTAATAACTTTAAGGAAACTGACAGAACAATGCAGCTATCAAGCCTTTTGCTGTCGAGCTTTAAAATTACTAAAGTCTTACTCTCCTCCTAATGCTGCCACAAACATGAATTACTGTAAACTTCAAGTTAACTTGGCATGTTCTGGGCCATCAGAGGTTCTTGCTCTGCAGTGCTTTTAGCACTTTAATGAAATGCACTGTGTTTCACGAAGCCTCGTTACTCTCAGGGATGTCAGGAAATCATTGAGGTTGGAAAAGCCCTGCCAGCCCATGGAGCCCACCCTGTGCCCGATGCCCACCTTGTCCCCCAGCCCAGAGCACTCAGTGCCATGGCCAGTCCTGCCTTGGCCACCTCCAGGGTTGGGCACTCCAACCCTCCCTGGGCAGCCCCTTCCAATGCCTGACCTCCCTTTCCAGGGAGAAGTTCGTCTTGCTGTCCCACCTGCCCCTGCCCTGTCCCACCTGAGCCCGTTCCGTTCCCTCTGCTCCTGTCCCTGTTCCCTGGGAGCAGAGCCTGACCCTGACCTGGATCCATCAGGGAGTTGCAGAGTCACAAGATCCTCCCTGAGCCTCCTTTTCTCCACACTGAGCCCCCCCAGCTCCCTCAGCCTCTCCTGCTGCTCCAGCCCCTTCCCCAGTTCTCTTCCCTTCCCTGGTCACACTCCAGCCCCTCAATGTTGTTTTTGTCATGAGGGGCCCAAAACTGCCCCCAGGGTTTGAGGTGGTGCCAGCACAGGGGACAGTCACTGCTCTGCTTCTGATCCAGCCCAGGTGCCCACCTGGGCACACCTGGGCTCGTGTCCAGCCACTGTCACCAGCACCCCCAGGGCCTTTCCCAGTTTTCCAGTTGCTCTGCCCCAGCCTGGAGCTGCAGGGGGTTGTTGTGACTGGATCAAGCTTTAATTGAAAGGATAATTAATGAGGGAAGGCTTTTTCTGTTGTCTTATAGTTGTTGCTGTATAAACCCAGCTCCCCATCCCATTAACTGCCTTAAGCTACAATATAAATACAAATATTTGATGGTGGAATGTTATTATCTTATCCCTTCCTGAAATAAGTAGATTGCATGATACATCACTGTCCACTGGAAGCACTAACTGTTATTGTGGGGGAAATTAATTGCTTAATTCCACTCTCTAAGCTGCAATCTAATTAGCAGAGTAGCACTAAGCATTAGTTACCAGCTCTCCAGTTTTTCTTTGGAATGTTTCTCACTTTATGCACTTTCTGTGAAGTCATAGCTACTCCCAAGAATGAACTCTCAACATCAAATGGTATTTAAGAATTTAAGCATAACTGGAGGTATTCTCCCCAGATTTTCTATCAACCAAATTGTTCATGCAAATGAGCCTCATCCCAAGTTTATTTGTACTTCTGGAAAGTGTTTCACTATGAAAACACATAATACGGAAGGTAAAATATTCTGTGATCTCAAAGGGAAGTGTGCAAATCCTTTGGACTACATATAGTATTTCATCAAATATCAAAAGTTCAACATATTGTATTATGTGACTCATAAGCTCATTTTTCTTTGGAGAATTCTGCTAATAATCCCTGAATATAACACAGCTAATTCTCTGCAATGTAACCACTGTATGTTGATTTCTGTTCTTCAGTAATACTCCAGGTCACTGCTGTGAGACTTTGAACCATAAAAAGGCTTTATAATCTCAGCAAATTTTGCCCAGCACATGCATCAATATAAGTCTTGAGGTGTAAGCCCATATGTACAGTTCTGCTGGGGATAGGACTGGCAAAGTAATGCTGAAAAAAAGGAGAAGTCCTGTATCAGAAATTTAGAGTCCCATCCCCTGCTAGTGGCAGAGCTATGTAGGATTACAGACTAGAAGTCCAACTGTGCTGAGTTGACCCTGGCCAGCAACTAAGCACTCACCTGGAGATTTCTTTAACATGAGCATTTACTTCTTGCATTTAATAATTTTACTGAAATCAAATATCTTTCTCGTGTTTTTTGTCTGAAACACCAATAACCTGAAGTCAGGTTCCAAATTTTCTACTGTTGTACTTCTCCTTGCCTTGTTTTGTGGCTGTGCTCCTTGCTGAGCTTCTAAAATTAAATACTGTTTGTAACATTTAAAACACTTCTTTTTTGTTTTTTTCAGAATAGTAAAGTTACTATTTTTAGCACCAATTTCTCTTGTGACCTTGGCTAAAATTAGACAAATGGTGCTTTGAGTGTTTTTCAGATTCTGACTCTAATTGGTTGAAGTTCTTATCTCCTCCAGGTTCTGTGTTCCTCAGTATCTCATGGCATGAGAGGGAAGTTGAATGGCTAAAATTAACTCTTTGAGTCTGCAGTTGCTAAAGCAAATCAGTGTCTCCAGAGGCTTGAGCATTAAAACAAGCCAATTTATTTTCAGAAAGAGTTTTCCTTGTATGAGCAATTTCTACAGTGAAAAGACAGGGAGAACTTCAGAGAAATGCCTTATTATCACCTAACTCCAGCTATATTAGAATATGTGAGCAGTGTCTCAAGTCAAGCTTACCCAGAAAAGCTTAATTCTATTATTTCTGATGATATGAGTGCTTGATCTTGTAGCTTCAGTGTTCTTTCAGAGCAGTGTTTCTTCTAGGTAGTAAAAACTGGCCGGTTGTTGATTTAGTGCCTGAAGTTACACAGCAGTGTTTGGGCTTCTGGCTTCGGGCGGCAAAGCAGGTTCTGCTAAATAACAGCTTGCTGACAATAAGCTGCTGGGATAATTTGCTCACAGAGGAAGGAAATGTCAACGAGCAATATGTTTGCATGTAATTGTTACTGGCCTTCAGAACATCCTTGTGTGTGCTGTGTTAGGCACAGTTAATCAAATCTGTGCACCTAATTCTCTCTGTACTTCCAGATCTGCTTCAGTGTGTCAGTTCCAGAGTAGGGAGAGACTGGGCTGTGCCTTGGCCCTTGTGGATATACAGCACTGTCAGCAGGTGCTTTGGTGTGCACTTAGATCAGCATTATTGTCCCTGTGAAATCTCCTTAGGAGCAATTAGGTGATGAAAAAGGGACAAGGCTTAGGCACAGACAGATGAAAAAAATCACATGCCTTTGTTCCTCAGCACATGATGCTCCTGAATTAAGGGGTGGCAGAAGGGCTTAAGGACTTACTTGAATTCTTTCTGCTCTGTCTGTATGGTCCATAAACATAAAAAAACAAGGCATTTTGTTTTTAATGAACACCCCAAATTATTTTAACTGTTAAATAACATGAAAGCCATATGAGGAGAAGCTGAGGACACTTGGCTTGTTCAGCTGGAGTAGTAGGAGACTGAGGGCAGACCTCACCAGTGTCTGCAGCTCTGATCTCTGCTCCCTGTGAGCAGTGACAGGACCTGAGGAAAGGGCTGGAGTTGAGTCTGGGGAGGGTTAGGTTCGATCTCAGGGCAAGGCTCTTCCACCAGAGGGTGGTGGGCACTGAACAGGCTCCCCAGGGAGCACGTGTGTCACTAATTCAGAACACTGACCCTGCTTCCCGGAGTGACAGGGAGGGAGGGCTTCCTGCCCAGGGAGGGAGGGAGCAAGGAGGGATAGAGGGACTCAGGGATGGAGGAAGAGAAGGGAAGGAGGGAGGGGAGGGATGGCGGAAGAGAAGGGAAGGAGGGAGGGGAGGGATGGC